>CM046373.1:4631976-4659350 GCA_025413025.1 Ficus hispida | reverse complement strand
GCCTTGTCGGTCGGAATTTTGTTTCAACCGACCGGTGTGATCTTCTTTTTTTGGATCATCACATTCAAAGTAGAATTTTGGTTTTCTGACCGGCATGACTTTGACTAGCCTGACCGGCCTTGCCGGTCCGGAATTTTGTTAACTGACCGGTTGATCTTCTTTGTTTTTTAGATCACCACATCAAAGTAGAATTTTTTGGGTTTCCTGACCGGCATGATTGCCTGAACGTCCGGTCGGTCCGAATTTTTTTCACCGGACCGCTTTGGGCTTCTTTATTTTTTCGATCACCATAATAAATAGAAATTATTTGATTTTTTTGACCGGCATAACTGCCTGATCGTCGTGCCAGTCTAGAATTTTATTCGCCTTGACCGATGTGTTCTTCTACGTTTTTTGGATTACCACACAAAATTAGGTTTTTTTAGGTTTTCCTGACCGCATGACTAGCCTGACCAGCCTTGTCGGTCTTGAATTTTGTTCAACTGACCGGTGTGATCTTCTTTGTTTTTGGATCACCACATTAAAGTAGAATTTTTTGGGTTTTTCTGACCGGCATGACTTTGACTAGCCTGACCGGCCTTGCCGGTCCGGAATTTTGTTTGAACTGACCGGTGTGATCTTCTTTGTTTTTTAGATCACCACATCAAAGTAGAATTTTTTGGGTTTTCCTGACCGGCATGATTGGCCTGAACGGTCTGGTCGGTCCCGAATTTTTTTCATCGGACCGCTTTGGGCTTCTTTATTTTTTTGATCACCATAATAAATTAGAAATTATTTGGTTTTTCTGACCGGCATAACTGGCCTGATCGGTCGTGCCAGTCTAGAATTTTATTCGCCTGACCGATGTGTTCTTCTACGTTTTTTGGATTACCACACAAAATTAGGTTTTTTTAGGTTTTCCTGACCAGCATGACTAGCCTGACCGGCCTTGTCGGTCTTGAATTTTGTTCAACTGACCGGTGTGATCTTCTTTGTTTTTGGATCACCACATCAAAGTAGAATTTTTTGGGTTTTTCTGACCGTCATGACTTTAACTAGCCTGACCGGCCTTGCCGGTCCGGAATTTTGTTCAACTGACCGGTGTGATCTTCTTTGTTTTTGGATCACCACATCAAAGTAGAATTTTTTGGGTTTTTCTGATCGGCATGACTTTGACTAGCCTGACCTGTAATACCTAGTTATTCAATGATTACGATTCTTAGTACAGAAATTCAATTGTACTTTAAGAATATATATGAAAATGCCCGGTTAAGGGTTTTTATGACATTTTATGAGTTTTTATGACTTTAAAAGACTAAAAAATGATTGCTTAGTCAAGAAAATGCCCTTTAGGGTAAAAAAGAATGAAAATGGTCAAAATTGTATGTTGGTCAAAGTTTGACCCAAAAACGTCGACGGTTGACCAAAAAGTCAACTGCTGACCACGGGAGTCAAATCTCGGCAAGGAAGTCAACTAACGACAAGAAAGTCAATGGTGGACGAGAAAGCCAAAGATTGACCCCAAAAAGTTAAAGAAAAGTCTGTACGAGTAAAATAGCCGCAGTATAGAATTATACTGTATAGGCCGTTTTTACTGATAAAATGATATGTTTAGAACTTAAAACCACCATAGAAAGACAAGCACATTAAGTAGAATAAAAGGGCAAAAAGGGTTTTAAGAAATAAGGAAATTTTTATACAGTCCGTTTTTACACAGATAAATTTTAGACTGCCGTTCGGTAAATTAATACTGTGCATAAGTGAATCCAGTATTAGAAATACCTGTGTTAAAACAATAATGGACTGCATAACAAGGTAAAGAGCCAAACAAACCTTAGAATGGCTTACCTCATTCACCTTTTGGATTATGACATCATTATGTCATTTAAAAAAAAATTTGGAAAGTATTTGGTTGGCATTAGCCATGCAATGGCCGGCCACATGCCTCCCCCCCCTAAGTCCAATTTCTGATTTTTTTGAGGACTAAAGTGTGCAATTTCAAGAAGTTTCAACCTCTATAAATAGGGGTGCCATAATTCAAAGAAAAATTAGAGAAAAGCAACCAAACTTTGGCCAAATTTTCCTCCACCAAATCCGAACTTCAACAAGAGTGAAAGGAAGGAAATTTTGCAAAAAACCAAGTGTGTTTTAAGCCTAGGGATAGTCGGTTTTACCTTAGAGAGCAAGCAAGGAAGTTTGAAAAAAAATTGGAACCCAATTCTAGGCCAAGGGCCGGTTGTGTGGGGCAAGAGGAAAGCAAGAGAGAAAAGTTGAATCCAAAGGGGGATTTAGGGTTTTAAGTGTTGGTTTCCACTTAGAACATCATTTAAGAGCACTAGAGCATTTGGTGCACAAGTTGGCCAAAGGACCGGCTGTTGGAGAAGGAAAAAGGGGAGCCAAGAGCCAATCCAAAAATTCGGATCCAAGGTGAGGTAAAATTCCTAATTACCTAAGCTTTCATTTGAATTTCATTTGGAGAAATTTAAATGTATTTAAGCATGGTTTGTAATGAGCATAAGCTCACTTTTATTTGCTGCCCTAATTAGAAAGTTAGAGTATGTGCTTGATCTAATAGGGTTTATGGTTTGGTGGTTATGATTTTTGCATGCTAGATGTTTGTGAAATGGTTAGGGTTTATGTGCATTATGTTTGATGCTAAATTTGATTTGCATGTTGAAAGTTGGACGTTAGAAATGCGTTGCATGATTGTCCTAAGCTCCCGATACGGTCGGTTGAGGTAGGGTGTACGTAATAGGACGTAAAACGAATTCGAAACCGAAAACTGCCATCTCGGTAGAAACTGGCCAGTTCGGGAAAATCAAATTATGAGGCCTTTAAAGGCCAAGTTTGGAAAAACTCAAAACATGAAAGTTGTAGAACAGGGTTTTTCCTAGTGAGCATCACGAACAGTTTTTCAAAATGAGGCTCCAATGGCCTCGGTTTTCACTGAAACCCGAGCCTGACCGTGCCCAGGACTATGCACGGCCAGGATTAGTTCATCAGGGAATAGGACTAGGTAAACGTCCGAACTGGATTTTACTCAAAACACGGAAGTTGTAGGGTTTCGTGATAGCTAAAACTTTCGTGAAGAAAACATTTTCAAATTCGGTCTGAATTTTTAAATGGAATTGGATTTCGAAAACTGTACAGGAAATAGAGAATTCCTGTACAGGATTCTAGAAAACAAATGCAGAAAAAGAATAATTTTGCTTTTGCACTGATAATCGACATTGTGAAGCTATTCCAAAGACAGTTTCCAATAGTCAATAATTTTATGGACACTGTTTTATGATTTCAAATATTTAAAGTAAACAAAAAGGGTTTTATATACAAAATGTAAGTTTTTTTTTCTAAAAGAAAGCAAAAATGGATTTTTAAAACAAAGCTAAGTTTTAATCCGATTAGGGTAAGTTTAAACCCTAGGGTTACTTAATGTAACCAAGTAGGATAACATGAGATTAAGTAAGGACATATAACTAAAGTTATAATATGTTGGTTATATCACCAACATTTCTAACCCTTACTTTATGATACGACAGAAGGTAGAGTGCTATAAGTGTCCTGACGGGATCAAGCTCGGTATCAGAGACAGCAAATAAGGTAAGTACAACTCCGCCTACAGCATAGGCTTTGTTGTGAATACTTACCCAAGTATGTTTAATGTTATGAAGTATGTTATATGTTTAGTAAATATTAATTGCTAGGATGTATGCTATAGGTTTAATGCTATGTGTGTAATGAATGCTACATGCTATATGATATGCTATGAAATATGCCATGCTATGTGCTTTGATATGCTATGATATGCTATGAGATATGCCATGCTATGTGCTATGATATGCTATGAAGTATGAGCTATGATATATGCTATGAAATATGTTATGATAAGATACAAGTTATGATATGATTAAGAAGTGATTATATTTAATTGTGTGAAACATCACGAAGCATGTTCACCAATTAAAAAGAATAAGAACAAGGTATGAGACTATGAAAGTATGATGGCAAGCGAGCTTGCCTGTGTCGTACCGACCCGTCCAAGGTCGGGTTGAACTATGGTTTGAGTTGGATTGGGCTGGCCGCCCCAACCACTCCATAGTTGCGCGCCCGGTACAGACACTTATGATATGGGGCCCATAGGTAAGATAAGCAAGATAAGTTATGAAAGCATAAGAAAACATAATGAAGCATAAACGGTTCATGCATATGTATGTTATGTTATGCTAAGACATATGTATGTTATGTTATGCTAAGAGATAAGTATGTTATGCTATGCTAAGAGAAGTATGTTATGTTATGTTGTGTCGCGGTAGATAGCAGTTGTACTTGCTGAGCGAAAGCTCATTGTCTTACGTTTATGCTGTAGGTAAGCAACCTACGGGAAGTATCTGATACAAGATGGAGGAGCATGGCGGGGCGAACTGTGAAATGTGGGAAATTATACCGCTACGCGTTTTGATATTTTATGTAATCATTTTATAAGTTTCATTTTCACCCAAACGACTTTATTAAGTATTTGTTATACTTACGTATATATATATGTGCATGAATGGGTACGCCATATAAAAAAAAAAAAAAAAAATTTCCGCTGTTTTCACTAAGTAAGAATTATGAGGAAAGTTAAAGTATGTATGTATGGTAACGGCCTGTGCAAGGCGGGTCGTTACAGAGTTGGTATCAGAGCGGTTTCCTGCAATCCAATTTCACAGTCAGCCTGCCATCGCCACCATCATTGTAAGTTAAATTTTTTTTATGCATAAATATTTACTATGCGATTATGATATGGTAGATACAGCATTATGGATACGAGACAAGTAGAGGAGGATCGCTACGCAGCTTATGCATTCAACGGAATGCAACCCCTCTTGTTTGATTGCACTCATAGGACCGCGTCATTATCGGTTTGGTTATACGATATGGAGACGATCTTCCACATCTGCCATATAGAGGCTCACCTTCAGGTCTCGTTAGCCTGTATATGCCTAGTAGCAGATGCCAGATTGTGGTGGATGACACTCGGGGAGCGAGAGATGCCAGATCGCACCTAGGGGCACTTTCGCACATTGGTGATTGCACGTTTTGGACCATACCTGATGAGAGGGCCGATGGGCAGTATCGAGATTCCGAGATTTATCGCGCTATGCACCTAGAGCGATATTTTAGTTTCGCGGCAGATTGGCATGCTTATCCTTAGGAGTCTATGGGATATTATTGTCGACGCTTCCAGGAGGCGATGTTACCACACATTCCTCAGGATATAATTAGTCCAGGGATGCAGGCATTAGTGATTCTTAGGAACGGACTTCCACCTCAGATCCGACAGTATGTCGCAGAATCGATGCTTGCTATGACGGTCGGAGACATGATTGCTGACATTATAGAGGCTGAGATGGTTGGACACGCCATGCAGGCCGAGGCATATGTGGCTGATCACCCAGTACCCGTTGACGATGCCGGGATAGCAGAGCAGATGTTTGAGGTAGGCCCGATATTTCCGGAGGTCCCAATTCCAGCAGTTCTAGTACAAGAGGTACAGCCCATGAGGCTGAGGATCAGATAGACACAGAAGACGCTACTGACGACATAGTTGCTCCATAAAATCCACCGGTAAATTCCCGATTTTGACATCTCCAGTGACGATGAAGATAAAGACATGGATCAGAAACCCGAGCTCGAGCCAGGAGACTGGGTTGAGGAGGTGAACGATCTCGACGACGATCCCGAGGAGATATTGTTTGACGATGACGATTGGGATGTGGATTCCGATGCTTCGTCAGTAATTACGATCGAGATCATAATTTAGACTTAAATTGTGCGTATATATATCTTTTGACTATGGGATTGATATGTACTAGCTCATTTCTTTTGAGGATAGGCTTGTACTTATGTATGATGGTAAAGTGGTAGACACTTCCATCACGGTTTTGATTATGTATGTATAATACGATGTACTTTTGTTAAGTATACAAAAAGACAGTTTAAGTATATGAAATATGATGTTATGATTATGAGTGCTATGATAAGCACATAATAACGTTACGTTATGATTATGAATGGTATGATAAGTATACGATGATAATGTTATGTTATGATACGATGATTGATGTATGAAAGAAAAGATATTAATAGTATGATAATATTTTTCTGATGGTTTAATAGGATTCTCGAAGATGGTACGTCCGCGTAGAACAGTACCTGTTAATCTACCCGAGCCGGATTTTGCGACTATTGTAGCAAATTTACAGCGACAGTTGCTTGAACAACAACAAGAAACTGATAGATTACGAGAGCAGATAGCTCAAATGAATCAACAACCCCAAGTTAATGAGATTCCTGGAGTACCCCCAGTAGTACCTCCAGTGCCAGAGGTTCAACCAGAGGTTCCGAGAGCACCTGCGGGAGTACAAATCAACCCACCGTTAGTTCGGGAGGATCTTTTATACGAGCGATTTAGGCGTATGAAGGCGCCTGAATTTGAAGGACCCACAGACCCGATTGCCGCCGATAACTGGCTAATCGACATCCAGGTTATTCTGGATTTTATGCGGCTTACAGAACAAGAAAAGGTTCTTTGTGCCTCCTTCGCTCTCAAGAAGGACGCAAGGCACTGGTGGATGACAGTACAGATGCGTCGAGACGTTACGACCATGAATTGGCAGGATTTCGTGACTGAATTTCGCACCATGTATTACAACCGAGAAGTACTTGCCGCTCAACAAGACGAGTTCACGAATCTGAAACAGGGGTCGATGACAGTAATGGAGGCTGTCAAGAAGTTTGAGCAATTAGCTCGCCTATGTCCGGAGCTTATTCCGAACGAAACTGAAAAGGTTAGAAGAATGATGAAGATGTTCCGGACAGACATCTCCAAGCAAGTGAGTGCTGGCAGTAGCCCGCCTACCCTGGTATCCGATTGTGTGAGTCGGGCGATAAGAGCCGAGTATTGGATTAACCAGGACAAGGAAGCAAGGGCTAAGTTTTTCAAAGCCAAAAAAGACGAAAAGGCGGGGAGTAAACAGGTACAGCCCCGACAAGGCACAGAAGACACCTCGAAAGGCCAGATCAGCAACCCTGCCCAAGGTTCCATTCAGTCCGGGAGGAACAAAAGAAAAGGAAATTTTACTGGCCAGGGACAACAAAGAAACTATCCTCAGAAGGGGAATAATCAAGGAAAGGAGGTTAACAGCGTTGACCACCCGGTATGTACCAAATGCGGGAGGAAACACCCAGGAGTGTGCAGAATGGGGACGAATGCTTGCTACCTATGTGGTAAGGAGGGGCATTACGCAAAGAACTGCACCCAGAACCCCCAGAACCAGAACCCTCAGTATCCAAACAGGAATGCAAGCAGCCAGTTGCATGCAGTCCAAGCCAGGCTCGAAGGACCTTCATTTACGCAAGGAAGACTAGAGGTTCCTGAACCCCAAGTTAGGATTGACGCCTACACCAATGGAGATGCCGAAGCTGGAACTTCACATGTGGTGACAAGATAGATTTCTATCACCACATATGATGTTATTGCATTGTTTAATTCTGGTGCTACTTACTTGTTTGTATTTATAAAGTTTGCCCAGAAATTAGGAAGTAGTATATATAGTTTAAAACAGTCTTTTAAAATTTCTTTACCTTTTGAAGAGATTTTGTAATCCGATATTTTTAATGCAAAATACTTCCGTAATACTATGGCAAAGAATTGCTTGTAGATCTCATCGCAATCAAGCTTTAGGATTTCGATGTGATCTTAGAAATGGATTTCTTGAGTTATTACAACGCTAAGTTTGACTGCCAAGAGCGTTGTGAGACGTTTAGCTTTTACAACAAGGAAAAGTTTAACTTTTACGGACAATTGCGGAGCTTAACAACCGGATGAATTTCGTCAATGAAGGACTTCTACCAGAACGGGAAGTTTCGAGATCGAGTTGCTGCCTATAGCCGCACTAATATCGAAAGTGTCTTACTGTATGACAACCGCCAAGCTAGGAAGTTCCAAGTGAAGTTACAAGATTATGATCAGGAACGAAGATTCCCTTCCAAAGATCAACGATCTTTTCGATTAACTTAGGAGAGCAGTAGTATTTTCGAAAGTCGATTCACGATCAGACTATTATCAGCTCAGGATCAAGGAGTCAGATGTCTCCAAAATGGTTGTTTGAACGAGTTACGGGCATTATAAGTTTTTGGTTATGCTGTCTGAATTAATTAATGCCCCAGTTGTTTTTATGGACATTATGAACAGAAGTGTTCAAAGAATACTTAGACAATTCGATATCGTCTTTATTGATGATATTTTATTCAAGGTCCCAAGAGGAACATGAGCATTACCTTAGGTTGGTGATGGAAACATTAAGACAGAATAAGTTGTATGTCAAATCGACAAATAAGAGTTTTGGTTGAAGAAAAAGTTCGTTTCTAGGGTCAGGTGGTGCTAAAGGAAGGAATTTCCGTAGACCCTGTGAAGATGGAAGCGGTAGTTTTCGCACTTAAGATTTGGAGACACTATTTGTATGGAAACAAATGCGAAATCTACACCGATCATCAGAGCCTTAAGTATATTTTTACTCAGAAGGAGCTCAACTGGAGACAACGAAGATAGTTAGAACTTGTAAAAGACTACGAGTGTGAGATCCTTTACCACCTCAGAAAGGCAAACAGGGCAGCAGATGCCTTAAGTCGGAAATCTATAGGCATACTGATGGCTATCAAGAGTTTCCTAAGCCACTACAAAGAGAGATTTCTGAGTTTAACTTGGAAATGATAACAGGAAGATTGTCTTCGCTGATCCTTCATTCCGATTTGCTAGATTCCATCAAGTCGCAACAGAGAAAAGATGCATTTTTGATGAAAACGCAACTTTTTGGCGACAATAGCAAGGAATCCAAGATCTCTGCTAATGGTGTCAATTGCTTCAAGGAAAGGATCTGTGTTCCCGACTTTGAATTTTTAAAGAATCAGTTACTGTCAGAGACACACAAGACGTCATATTCAGTACATCTAGTAGCTCCCAAGATGTACAAGAACCTCTGAGGAAATTTTTTTGATGACCAAATATGAATAATGAAGTAGCAGAGTAGGTGTCAAAATGCCTAACTTGTCAGAAAGTTAAGGCTGAACACCGACATCCTGGAGGAGTAATAAGATTTGGCAAGAAAAGGAAGCTTAATCCGAGATATACGGGACCATTTGAAGTCCTTGAAAGGATGGGAAAGGTAACTTATAAGCTTGCATTACGATCAGAATTAGCATCAATACATAACGTTTTTTTTTTTCACATTTCGATGCTAAAGAAATATGTACCAGATTCTTCCCATGTGCTTAGTCAAGAACCAGTGAAGGTTCAAAGGGATTTAACTTATAAAGAGAAACCAGTTCGAATTCTGGATCGGGAAGCAAAGGTCTTAAGAAATAGAACCATTCCCATGGTTAAAGTAGTATGGTGAAACCACAAGGTTAAAGAAGTAACCTGGGAATCAGAAGATTATATGAAAAAGAATTACCCCGGTTTGTTCTAATTTTCGAGGACGAAAATTTTTAAGGAGGGTAGATTGTAATACCTAGTTATTCAATGATTACGATTCTTAGTACAGAAATTCAATTGTACTTTAAGAATATCTATGAAAATGCCCGGTTAAGGGTTTTTATGACATTTTATGAGTTTTTATGACTTTAAAAGACTAAAAAATGATTGCTTAGTCAAGAAAATGCCCTTTAGGGTAAAAAAGAATGAAAATGGTCAAAATTGTATGTTGGTCAAAGTTTGACCCAAAAACGTCGACGGTTGACCAAAAAGTCAACTGTTGACCACGGGAGTCAAATCTCGGCAAGGAAGTCAACTAACGACAAGAAAGTCAATTGTGGACGAGAAAGCCAAAGATTGACCCCAAAAAGTTAAAGAAAAGTCTGTACGAGTAAAATAGCCGCAGTATAGAATTATACTGTATAGGCCGTTTTTACTGATAAAATGATATGTTTAGAACTTAAAACCACCATAGAAAGACAAGCACATTAAGTAGAATAAAAGGGCAAAAAGGGTTTTAAGAAATAAGGAAATTTTTATACAGTCCGTTTTTACACAGATAAATTTTAGACTGCCGTTCGGTAAATTAATACTGTGCATAAGTGAATCCAGTATTAGAAATACCTGTGTTAAAACAATAATGGACTGCATAACAAGGTAAAGAGCCAAACAAACCTTAGAATGGCTTACCTCATTCACCTTTTGGATTATGACATCATTATGTCATTTAAAAAAAATTGGAAAGTATTTGGTTGGCATTAGCCATGCAATGGCCGGCCACATGCCCCCCCCCCCCTAAGTCCAATTTCTGATTTTTTTGAGGACTAAAGTGTGCAATTTCAAGAAGTTTCAACCTCTATAAATAGGGGTGCCATAATTCAAAGAAAAATTAGAGAAAAGCAACCAAACTTTGGCCAAATTTTCCTCCACCAAATCCGAACTTCAACAAGAGTGAAAGGAAGGAAATTTTGCAAAAACCAAGTGTGTTTTAAGCCTAGGGATAGTCGGTTTTACCTTAGAGAGCAAGCAAGGAAGTTTGAAAAAAAATTGGAACCCAATTCTAGGCCAAGGGCCGGTTGTGTGGGGCAAGAGGAAAGCAAGAGAGAAAAGTTGAATCCAAAGGGGGATTTAGGGTTTTAAGTGTTGGTTTCCACTTAGAACATCATTTAAGAGCACTAGAGCATTTGGTGCACAAGTTGGCCAAAGGACCGGCTGTTGGAGAAGGAAAAAGGGGAGCCAAGAGCCAATCCAAAAATTCGGATCCAAGGTGAGGTAAAATTCCTAATTACCTAAGCTTTCATTTGAATTTCATTTGGAGAAATTTAAATGTATTTAAGCATGGGTTTGTAATGAGCATAAGCTCACTTTTATTTGCTGCCCTAATTAGAAAGTTAGAGTATGTGCTTGATCTAATAGGGTTTATGGTTTGGTGGTTATGATTTTTGCATGCTAGATGTTTGTGAAATGGTTAGGGTTTATGTGCATTATGTTTGATGCTAAATTTGATTTGCATGTTGAAAGTTGGACGTTAGAAATGCGTTGCATGATTGTCCTAAGCTCCCGATACGGTCGGTTGAGGTAGGGTGTACGTAATAGGACGTAAAACGAATTCGAAACCGAAAACTGCCATCTCGGGTAGAAACTGGCCAGTTTCGGGAAAATCAAATTATGAGGCCTTTAAAGGCCGAGTTTGGAAAAACTCAAAACATGAAAGTTGTAGAACAGGGTTTTTCCTAGTGAGCATCGCGAACAGTTTTTCAAAATGAGGCTCCAATGGCCTCGGTTTTCACTGAAACCCGAGCCTGACCGTGCCCAGGACTATGCACGGCCAGGATTAGTTCATCAGGGAATAGGACTAGGTAAACGTCCGAACTGGGTTTTACTCAAAACACGGAAGTTGTAGGGTTTCGTGATAGCTAAAACTTTTGTGAAGAAAACATTTTCAAATTCGGTCTGAATTTTTAAATGGAATTGGATTTCGAAAACTGTACAGGAAATAGAGAATTCCTGTACAGGATTTCTAGAAAACAAATGCAGAAAAAGAATAATTTTGCTTTTGCACTGATAATCGACATTGTGAAGCTATTCCAAAGACAGTTTCCAATAGTCAATAATTTTATGGACACTGTTTTATGATTTCAAATATTTAAAGTAAACAAAAAGGGTTTTTATATACAAAATGTAAGGTTTTTTTTTCTAAAAGAAAGCAAAAATGGATTTTTAAAACAAAGCTAAGTTTTAATCCGATTAGGGTAAGTTTAAACCCTAGGGTTACTTAATGTAACCAAGTAGGATAACATGAGATTAAGTAAGGGACATATAACTAAAGTTATATATATGTTGGTTATATCACCAACATTTCTAACCCTTACTTTTATGATACGACAGAAGGTAGAGTGCTATAAGTGTCCTGACGGGATCAAGCTCGGTATCAGAGACAGCAAATAAGGTAAGTACAACTCCGCCTACAGCATAGGCTTTGTTGTGAATACTTACCCAAGTATGTTTAATGTTATGAAGTATGTTATATGTTTAGTAAATATTAATTGCTAGGATGTATGCTATAGGTTTAATGCTATGTGTGTAATGAATGCTACATGCTATATGATATGCTATGAAATATGCCATGCTATGTGCTTTGATATGCTATGGAATATGCCATGCTATGTGCTTTGATATGCTATGAGATATGCCATGCTATGTGCTATGATATGCTATGAAGTATGAGCTATGATATATGCTATGAAATATGTTATGATAAGATACAAGTTATGATATGATTAAGAAGTGATTATATTTAATTGTGTCAAACATCACGAAGCATGTTCACCAATTAAAAAGAATAAGAACAAGGTATGAGACTATGAAAGTATGATGGCAAGCGAGCTTGCCTGTGTCGTACCGACCCGTCCAAGGTCGGGTTGAACTATGGTTTGAGTTGGATTGGGCTGGCCGCCCCAACCACTCCATAGTTGCGCGCCCGGTACAGACACTTATGATATGGGGCCCATAGGTAAGATAAGCAAGATAAGTTATGAAAGCATAAGAAAACATAATGAAGCATAAACGGTTCATGCATATGTATGTTATGTTATGCTAAGACATATGTATGTTATGTTATGCTAAGAGATAAGTATGTTATGCTATGCTAAGAGAAGTATGTTATGTTATGTTGTGTCGCGGTAGATAGCAGTTGTACTTGCTGAGCGAAAGCTCATTGTCTTACGTTTATGCTATAGGTAAGCAACCTACGGGAAGTATCTGATACAAGATGGAGGAGCATGGCGGGGCGAACTGTGAAATGTGGGAAATTATACCGCTACGCGTTTTGATATTTTATGTAATCATTTTATAAGTTTCATTTTCACCCAAACGACTTTATTAAGTATTTGTTATACTTATGTATATATATATGTGCATGAATGGGTACGCCATATAAAAAAAAAAAAAAAAATTTCCGCTGTTTTCACTAAGTAAGAATTATGAGGAAAGTTAAAGTATGTATGTATGGTAACGGCCTGTGCAAGGCGGGTCGTTACATAAAGTAGTGGCCAAATAAACGATAGTTAATATATATTTAATGGAGTTTGCTCCATGGACGAATATGTATTAATCGGAAGGGATCCGTGTTCTTGGCTAGTTATTCTATGACTACCCCTCGGTAGCTTAGAAAGCAGAAGCTAGGAATTATCGTTGTAAGGTATGTGTTTTAAGGGTTTTACACATGAATATTTAGATTGCTTATAGATCTTTATGTTTCATTACAAAATCATATTTTATAAATTGATAGGATGTTTGCTCGTACTTATAACATGTTTTCTTATTATAGATCAAAATGTCGAGCCCTTTATCTGTGATACTTACGCAAAACAAATTAATGGCGAAAACTTTAATGACTGGAAAAGGAACTTGCTTATCGTCCTAAACTTTGAGAAACACAGTTTTGTCCTAACCCAACCTAGACCACCTACGCCTGCGATCGATGCTCCTGATAGGGAATTTGTAGCGCTTGAGCGCTGGGACAATTCTAACCTAAGTGCCATGTGCTATATTCGGGCGAGCATGTCTAACGTGCTCCAGAAACAGCATGAGGAACATCAAACTGCTAGGCAGATCATGGATAACCTGGAGGAGATGTTTGGTGAACAAACTATCCAGGCTAAGACCGATGCTATCAAAGGTCTCATGAACTGTAGGTAGAAGGTTGGAACTCCCATTAAGGAGCACATGATGAAAGTCATGGCTTATTTGTCTGAGGCTCAGACAAATAAGGCTGAGATCGATGCTGCAACTCAATTGGTTATGGTTTTCCAAACCTTATCCAAGGATTTCGATTTGTTTCAGGCATCCTACAACCTTAACCGGAAGGAGATGTCTTTAACGGAATTGATGAAAGAGTTGCAAGCTTTTGAGAACATTTTTAAGGGTTCTGGATCTAAGGCTGAGGCAAATGTGGCTGAACCTAGTTCGCCTGCTTCTAATCCTAAAAGGAAGAAGGAAAAGGGGAAGAACAAGGGAAATGCACCTGTTTCTAAGAAGTCTACCAAGACTAAGAAGCGAAAGGTGGATCCCAAAAAGGTTAAGTGCTTTCACTGTGGGAAGAAAGGACATTTCAAGAAGGATTGCCGAGAATACCTGGCTTTGAAAAAGCAGAAAGGTAATTTCAATGTCCTGTATCTTGAAGGTTGTTTAGTGGAAGAATCTAAGGACAATTGGGTTATAGATTCTGGAGCCACTAACCATGTTTGTATTTCTCTGCAGGGGTTCAAGGTAACGAGAAGTCTGCATGAGGAGAACTTCACGTTAAGAACCGGTGATGGGACGTTGGTGCGAGCTGAAGCAGTGGGAGAAGTGCATCTTTATTTTGATGAATTTAGGTTTATTGTTTTGAGACATTGTTTTTATGTTCCTAGTTTTAAGAGGAACCTAATTTCGGTAGCTTATTTGATTAAAGATTCTTATTCAGTTTCTTTTAATAATAAAGTTGTTATTAGGAAAAACAATTCTCTTATCTGTAATGGATGGATGCATGGAAATCTTTATTTTATCAAACCTAAGATGCACTCACTGCTTGATACAGAATTGGAAAAGAACTCTAAAAGACTTAAGTCTTCTCACTCTAACAAATCATATCTTTGGCATTTACGACTTGGTCACATAAGCCTTAACAGAATTCAAAGGATGGTAAAGGAGGAAAGCCTTGACTTGTATGAGGTTGAACCTTGGCCACAATGTGAATCCTGTTTGGAGGGCAAGATGACTAAACGGCACTTTGCTGCTAAGGATAGTCGTGTCGAGGAACTTTTAAAACTTGTGCATACGGATGTTTGTGGTCCCATGAACATAGAAGCACGTGGTGGGTATGAGTATTATATCACTTTTATTGATGATTACTCAAGCTATGGATATGTCTATTTGATGACCCGCAAAAGCGAAGCCTTTGACAAGTTCAAAGAATTTCGGGCTGAAGCGGAGAAACAATTAGGAAAGTCCATTAAGACACTTCGATCGGATCGAGGTGGGGAATACCTATCGGATGAGTTCTTAGGATATTTGATAGAGAATGGGATACAATCCCAGTTAACTACACCTGGTACTCCTCAACAGAATGGTGTAGCTGAGAGAAGAAATAGGACCCTATTGGATATGGTCCGGTCTATGATGAGTTATTCCACATTACCTTTGTCATTTTGTGTAACGACCCGCCTAGCACAGGCCGTTACCGTACATACATACATACATAACATACATACATGCTTAGCATACACAGCGGAAATTTTTTTTTTTTTTTTTTACTGGGCGTACAAACGACAAACGATATATACGAACGAAGGGCGTTATATAAAAACGGTGCGTTCGAAACGAAAAGCGATATACGAAGATCGGATATTAAATAATGTACATAAGAAACAAAACGCGTAGCGGCAAAAATATCCCACATCACTTCACAGTTCACCCTGCCCCGCTCGCCATCTTGCATCAAAAATTGCTGACAGGTTGCTTACCTACAGCATAGACGTAAGACACGTGAGCTTTCGCTCAGCAAGTACAACATAATTATCCGCAATAAATAACGATACAAAACAGAATTCAATCAAACATAACATAATCCATTCAACCTAACATATTCAATCATAACATAACACATTCAATCATGACATAACATTATCTATCTAACATAACATATTCTATCTAAATCATGCATGAGCCAATTATGCTTCATTATGCTTGCTTCTCTCATTCATAGCTTGTCTTATCATACTTGCTTATCTTACTTATCTTGCTTATGGGCCCCATGAGTGTACGTACTGGGCGAGCAACTATGATTTGGTTGGGGCGGCCAGTCCATTTCCAACTCAAACCATAGTCCAACCCGACCTATGAGCGGGTCGGCACGACACAGGCAACTTGCTTGCCATAATTTCTTATCTTATCTTATTCTTATTTAGAATTAGTGATCATGCCTCGTGATGTCACAAATTCCTAAGACATAAATCATATCGTGTCTTCATGCATTTTAAACATATCATACGTCATAGCATAATCATTTCATAATGTGACGCCCCGACTTCCCAAGCCGGGTCGACACCATACTTACTTGTACTTATCTTACTTGAAAATTTGAGAATAATTTTTTTTTTTCTTTAAAACATATTTACATAAGTTATCTTGTAGAGAAAAACTTATCATGTATACATACTATACTGAAGATATCTTCTTAAGTCTTTAAACTTCATACATATTGCATAACATAATTTACTTTTGAGATTCAAAAGCGGTTGCGGAAAATTTTGCGTAGTGGTATCCCACACCGCCCTTCACCCGCCGCATCGTCCGCATAGCCCACCATTTAAGCTGCAGGCTTCTTACCTACAGTATGGAATACAAGAGTGAGCTTTCGCCCAGCAAGTACAAACATAATCTCATAAAACATTTAGAACATCTCAAAAACATGTCATTCATCATATAACATATGCATGAACCATTTATGATTGATTGAATGTCTTATGCTTTATTATAGACTCAATCCTTTAACTTATTATCTTGTCTCAACATGTGGGCCCATAGTGTACGTACCGAAAGCGCGCAGCCTCCAGATAAAGCTAGGGTTTGCAAGGCCCTAACAGTTCTGGGAATTATAACTTGACCCTTCTCGATCACGGAAGGTAAATGTCACAACTGAAACCTGTAGCCTCCTCGATCACGGGAGGTTGGTACGACACCTTTCTTGATTTATCTTACCATATGGTTTAACATTAGTGAACATGCTTCATGATGTCACTATGTTATATCATACTTAACACTTGCCATAACATAGCATTCTTGAAAAACATGTCATTTATGGCATTTTTGTAAACCATGACACTTTTGAAAACATGGTATTTATGGTATTTTTGTAAACCATGACACTTTTAAAAACATGGCATTCTTATCAACATGGCATAACATGTCATAGAATATATCATCGCATGGCATCACATATCATAGCATGTACACTTGAAAATATAGTGTAAATAGCATAGCATAGCATAGCACATTTGAAAATAGTATTTACTATTTCCATACTGCAGGTGAGGTTCGATACTTGCCTGAGATACTATGTCTGGGGTTTCGTTGCCTTAACTCAGATTGCAACTGCAGGTTACCTCCTGCTATTAAAAAGAACATAGGATAAGGATCCTATAAAATATTGGTAACCTGTTCAATATTCTAATTATATGCCCCCCCCCCCCCCCCCCACACCGGTCTTGATCATTACTAGGTTACTAATCGTAACCCTAGAGTTTGTGGTTAACCAAACTTGTTCCATTACTTGTTAGGTTACTTGAGGTAACCTCGGGTATTAAACTCATGTATGCATGAATAGTATCAAGTTACTATTCCTATTATTGGGCCTAATCTTTAGTAACTCGGGTATCTTTCCCGGTTATCATCCGTTAACAACTTGTTACTACACTTTGGCTATTAAAATCCAATTTTGGAAAAATTTGCCAAAAATCTCTTTAAAATTTCGTGGTTTTCAAATTGTAACTTTATAAAAATCATTAAAGGCTGAAAACCGCCTTTGAAACAGTTTCCATAGTTAAAATAGGGTTGTTGGTGCGAAAATACAGTTTTTCTGTATTGTTTTAGAAAATCCTGTGCAGGAATTTCCTTTTCTTTGCACAGTCTTTAAAAATCCGTGTCAGTTTAAAGATCCAATTTGAATTTGAAAAAGTTGTCTTCACAAAAGTTTTAGCTCTCGAAAAATTCTAAAACTTTCGTGTTTTACAAAAAATTTAATTCGGATTCAAACATGTCCATATTACCGTTTGAACTCACCTGGTCGTGCATAAATCCTGGGCACGGTCAGGCTCGGGTTTTTGTAAAAACGAAGGCCTTTGGAGCCTTATTTTCAAAAACTGTCCGCGTTGTCCTCTAGGAAAATCCCTTCTGAACAACTTTTATGTTTTAAGTTTTTCCAAATTCGGCTCTAAGGGCCTAAAAATCGCTTTTTCCCGAAAACTGACCAGTTTTTCCCGAAAACTGGCAGATTTGTTCTTAACTTGGTTTTACGTCCTATTACGTGCATACTACCTCAACCGAACATGCGGGAGCCTAGATAGCACACATGCAGCGTTTTCTAACGTCCCATATGAACAATCATGCCACTCAAATGCACCCATGCAAACCAAAAACCGAACTGCCTAGCCTAGGTTTGCATGGTTCTAGGTTGTCTCACCATTCCATACTTGAAACTAACAACCTAGCATGTAATTCTAGAACCGGCTTACACATAAAACAGGGGACATACAATTCATCATCCATCTAATCATTCAACCAAGCATAAACATAACCAATCAAAGCCATTAAACTAAACCACCATTAATACCTAATCAAGCACAACCCTAAAATCCTAACTTTGGGCACAAAATAAATTGAGCTTATGCTCTTACAATTTCAACTTGAAATACATGTAAATTTCAAATTGAATGCTTAATTGAAAGAGATTAAGGTCTAGAATGGTTTACCTTGGTTTATCTCCGAAAATTGGCTAGGGTTTGGCTCACAAAATTTTCCTCCTAGGACACCACCCAAGGCCGGTTTTGTTGCACCAATTGGCACCAAAATTGGCTGATTCTTGGTGGCTGCTTGCACCTACACTAAACACTCTTAAATCCAAATTTTCTCACTCACTCACCCCCCCTTGGCAGCCGGCTGCTTTTTCTGATTTTTTTGGACTAAAAACCGACCACCCCCCTTGGCCTATTTATAGGTGAGGTTTTGGATCACATTGCAAATCTTTTTGGTTCACCTTTTGCTCATAAATCCTTGGAGCAAAAATAATTGCACAAAATTTTGCCAAAAGACCCTCCATGTGGCCGGCCATGCATGGTGCTAGGTGGCTAGGTGTGAGTTGTTTCCACCATTTATGATGTCATAAATCAAAAATGGGATGATGTCATAATTCCAAGCTTAGGTGATGTCATCTTAAAGCCTTGTTTGGCTTTTTCCTTAATGTAGTCTACTTTAAACTTAACACAGATATTTCAAATACTGCTTTCACTAATACACAGTACAATTTAGTACTGTTATTTTAAACTGCAGTCCAAAATTCATCTGTGTAGAAATGGACTGTATAAAAATTTTCTTATACAATCAAACTTCTTGGCCAAAGATAACCTAACTAATGTGCTTGATTTTCTATGGTGGTTTTTGAATCTTAAACATACCATTTTATCCGTAAAAAAAATGGTTTTTACACGGTACAATTTTTATACTGAAAAATATTTAACCGTACCGCCTCATTTTCGATTTTTCGGGTCAACCATTGACTTTCTTGTCAATCATTGACTCTCTTGTCAAAATTTGACTATCATGAATTCATGAAATTTCGTCATACCTTTTTACTTAAAAGGCCTATCATGAAGTCTCGTAATTAATTTACCGAGAACTCAATCATATACTGATAAAATCATGAATTTTGTATTAATATTCATAATTTTCATAAAATTGCACATAAACACATAATACGAACTATAAATTTCTTATTTACAAGAAAATTGTGAGTTCGTGAAAATTTCGATTATTACACATAAAGCATTCACATAACATCTCATAACATAACCTAATATCAATCATATCTAACATACGTCGCAGCATCTATTATAGCATTCATAAATCATACTTGAGTAAGTATACAACTAAAGCCTATGCTGTAGGCGGAGTTATACTTGCCTCAAACTAAACGTCCACTAATAAGCCACTCCTGCTCGGGGTGAGATAGCAGATTATTTCCTGCTATGACAAAGGACATCGTGTCAGGATTCTGAAATCCTAACTTTTAAATTGTTGGTAAATTGTACCATAGTTCCATTTATTCTTTGTTATATGCCCCTACCTAACCGTCTTGAAAACATTCTTAATGGGTTATTAAAAATAACCCTATAGGTAACCCTTGAGTCAAGGGCCCTGATCCGTAGACTTAATCTCTTATTGGGTTACGTTGGATAACCCTTGGGCTTCGGACCCAAACCAATAACTCGGCATCTTTTTCCGGTTATTGCTCACCGAATTTTGTTTTTAAAACTACTTTTGAAAACTTAGGGTTTTTCTTTAAAAAATCCTTGAAATCATATGATTTGGTTTTATAAAAATGTTAAAGGCGGAAAACTGTCCTTGAAACAGTTTTAGTATTTAAAACATTGGGTTTTTAAACCACCAAAAACGATTAAACACTAATAACTGCCTTTGGAACAGTTTTTCTATTTTGTTTTAGAAAATTCTGTGCAGGAATTCCAATTTCCTACACAGTTTTTAAAACTCCAATTTTTAATTAGAAATCCAGACCGAATCTGAAAAACTTTTCTTCATGAAAGTTTTAGATCTTAGAAAATCCTGAAACTTTCATGTTTTGTGCAAACCCAGTTCGGAACGTAATTCATTCATTTACCCGGTTTAAGTCTCCTGGCCGTGCATAAAAACTGGGCACAGTCAGGCTCGGTTTTCCATAAAAATGAAGGCCGTTGGAGCCTTATTTTTAAAAACTGTCCACGCTGTTTTATAGGAAAAACTGTTCTCAACAACTTTCATGTTTTACGTTTTTCTAAAATCGGCCTCTAAGGGCCTCAAAATTTGTTTTCCAGAAAACAGGGTAACTTGAACCCGAAATGGCAGTTTCCTTATTCTCATTTGTTACTCACCCTAAAAACGTGCACACTACCTCAACCGAACCAGCGGGAGCCTAAGTCAAACATACAGTGCCTTTCGAACGTCAAATTCTCTTCAAACACAAATAAAAACTCAGCCATGCAAACCATTATCTTATCCCAAATAATTAGGGTTTGCAGAAAAAAATCCAGCTTGACTAATATACACCAATTCTGCCAATTAACCTAATCATGAATTCTAACACATACCTTAACTTATTAGGGGCATATAAAACTTGAAAATCAGCTAGCATGCAATTAACATAAATCAAGCAAGCATATTAAATTCACAAAATGCTAATAAACATCAAACCACCCTTAGAGCTAACCAAGCACATAACCTAATCTAACTAGGGCCGAAAAAAAATAACTTAGAGCTTATGCTCTTACATACTCAGCTGGTAATACAAAATGACTTCCAAATCGAACCAAATTGAAAGCTGAAAACTTAGGGGAGATTTTACCTTAATAAACCCTAAGATTGGTTAGGGTTTGCTCCAAACTTTTTCTTCCTTGGCTCCTAGCACAGCCGGCCTCTCCCTAAGCTCACCCAGAAATTTTTCTGGTCCTTGGCTGCTGCACCACACAGATTCCAGCCACTAAATCCGGCACTCCCCCTAGCTTCCACACTTTTTCTCTCCCTTTTTCCAGCACACACACAAATGGCCAGCTTGCCAAACAAAGGTTCCAAAATTTCCAGCACTATTTTCTTTCCTCCTAGCTGAAAACCGAACTCACCCTAGTGGATTCTCCCTTGGATTTTTGTTTTTGGTCTTGTTTTTTTCTTGGCTGAAAGGGACGGTTTTGAGCAGCAGAAAATGGGCAGAGTTTGGCTCAATTTTCTGATTTTTCTGAATAGGATGCTCACCTATTTATAGAGGATTTTGAAACTTTGCTTAATTGCAAAATAGTCCTCCAAAAAGCAAGTATTAGCACATTTAGGGGGTGAGGTGGCCGGCCATCCCTTGGTGAACAAGGAAATAATACTTTCCTAATTTTAATTAATCCAATAATGATGTCATAATTAGGAGCTTGGATGATGTCATAATTATTTAAGGCTTGTTTGCCTTAATTCCTTAAAAATCAGTCCATTGTTCTCCAAAACAGGTATTACTAATACTGTGTTACTTAATACACAGTATTATATATTTAATTACAGTCCAAAATTTATCTGTCTTAAAATGGACTGTACGAAAACTTCTCTTTTTATTTCGATTCCTTTGGCCCTTAAAAACCTATTTAATGTGCTTGATTTTTCTATGGTGGTTTTAGATTTAATTCTAACTATTTTATCCGTAAAAACGGTTTTTCTCAGTATATGACCTATACTGCTTAACATACTTAAGTTCCGTCATATAGTTGACCTTTTTAGTCAATCTTTGACTTCTCGGGTCAACCTTGACTTTCATGGTCAACTTTGACCTTCATGGTCAACTTTGACTTCTTCGGTCAACGTTGACTTTCTATAAATCCTAGAATTTTTCTATCTTTTGAACACAAAAGATCATAGGCTTGACTAAGCAATCATATTTGAGTCTTACGAAGCTATAAGAACTCATGAAATTTAATAAAAACACTAAGCCGGGCTTTTTCATAAATACCATTATGGTACAAATTACATTTCTATACGAGAAATCATAACGTTGAAATTTTTAGATCTTACATTTTGGGGGCACGCCATACAAACTGCATGCTATCTTCTGAATAACGTTCCCTCTAAATCGGTTCCTAAAACTCCTTATGAGTTATGGACGAGTAGGAAACCTAATTTGAATCATATTCGAATTTGGGGTTGTCCGGCACACGTCCTGGATAAGGAAGCGAAGAAATTGGAGTCACGATCAGAAGTGTGCTTGTTTGTTGGCTATCCAAAAGGGACAAAAGGTGGTCTGTTCTATAATCCGAAGCAAAATAAAGTCTTTGTTTCTACACATGCAACATTCCTAGAGGAAAGTTATATGGAAGACTTTAAACCTCGTAGCAAAGTAGTGCTTGAGGAGATGACTTCGGATTTGGAAATTCCTAAAGTCACAGAAAACCCTGTGAAAAAAACACTAGAGAATCAACAACCACGGGAGCTTCGCCATAGTGGGAGGATTATCAGGGAACCTGAAAGGTACATGTTCAATGGTGAAGTTTTTGAAGCAGAATCAATAGAACATGTTGATGATCCGGCTACGTACAAAGAAGCTATGGAGGATGTTAATTCTAGTCTTTGGTAAAAGGCTATGAACACCGAGATGGAATCTATGGATTCCAATGGGGTCTGGAAACTTGTAGACTTACCCCAAGGCATAAAACCGATTGGGTGTAAGTGGGTATACAAGAGGAAAAGAGGTGTGGATGGGAAAGTGGAAACTTTCAAGGCAAGACTTGTAGCAAAGGGCTATACGCAGAAAGAAGGAATCGATTATGAAGAAACCTTCTCGCCTGTAGCAATGCTCAAGTCAATCCGCATTCTTTTATCCATTGCGACTGCTCTCGATTATGAGATCTGGCAAATGGATGTCAAGACAGCTTTCTTGAATGGCTCTCTTGAGGAGGATATCTATATGATACAACCAGACGGGTTTAAGGCAAAGGGCCAAGAAGACAAGGTATGCAAGTTGCTTAAATCCATTTATGGATTAAAGCAAGCATCTCGTTCTTGGAATATTAGGTTTGATCAAGCAATCAAAACCTATGGATTCGAACAAAACATTGATGAACCATGTGTTTATAAATGTATCAAGAATGAGAAAGTGGTTTTCCTAGTACTTTATGTGGATGATATATTGCTTATTGGAAATGATGTGGCAATGTTATCATCAGTCAAAGTTTGGTTAGCCAAATAGTTTGACATGAAGGACTTAGGAGAAGCTAGTTATGTTCTTGGAATTCAACTCTTTAGAGATAGAAAGAACAAAACGATAGCACTCTCCCAAGCTTCATACATTGATAAAGTACTTGAAAAGTTTTCTATGAAAGATTCCAAGAAAGGTGCCCAACCTTTCAGGATTGGAATCAAGCTTTCTAGAGATGACTGTCCTAAGACATCGGAAGAAAGGGAGCGTATGAAAAATATACCTTATGCATCTGCGTAGGTAGTCTTATGTACGCTATGTTATGCATAAGGCCTAACATTTGTTTTGCAGTTGGTATGGTGAGTCGATATCAGTCGAATCCAGGACCGAACCATTGGGCTGCAGTCAAGCATATACTCAAGTATCTACGGAGAACGAGGGATTATGTGCTAGTGTATTCCGGTCAGGACCTTGTTCCTATAGGATACACAGATTCTGATTTTCAATCAGATCAGGATTCAAGGAAATCGACTTCAGGTTCTGTCTTTACCCTTGGAGGTGGTGTCGTTGTGTGGAGGAGTATTAAGCAATCTTGCATTGCTGACTCGACCATGGAAGCCGAGTATGTGGCAGCCAGTGAGGCATCAAAGGAAGCGGTATGGCTTCGCAGGTTCCTTAATGACCTTGAGGTCGTTCCTGGTATGGATAAAGCTATGGTGCTTTACTGTGATAACAGTGCAGCAGTAGCTCACACCAAGGATCCTAGGCATCATAAGAGGAGTAAGCACATTGACAGAAAATATCACATCATCAGAGGCTTTGTTGAGAGTGGAAATGTGACGGTTTGCAAAATTGCATCAGAGGACAATATTGCCGACCCGTTCACGAAGACTTTGGTGGCCAGAAGATTCGAAGAACACGTCGAAGGCATGGGATGCGTAATATGTCACATTTACTCGCTTAGGGCAAGTGGGAGATTGTTGGGATCTATATGTGCCCTAAGGATAGAAAATCAATATTAGGGATTTTCTGTAAATATGACATTTTGATATTAATAAGAGGAGGTTATTCATGTTTAATAAGTTGTGTCCTATTTACTTTCATTTGTTGATTGTATGGTTGAGCAAACATAAAATACTCCTTGACTGTTGGAAATATATCGGATTACCATATGTATGTGGGTATACATAGAAGACATGGTAATTTGATAACAGTCAAAATAAATAGTCCGCAATCGATGGAATAAGATTTGGGGATCTTATTCATGATAAGATTGTACAAGTTGTCTACTTCCTTGGAGGGATGGTTTGTCTTGACCATCGAATTGGTTCCGAGTGAAAACTTTAATGTATACCAGTATTGAGGTATGACATTGGATTGGACCTAAAGTGTTAATTGATTCGGTTTAATAATTCCGTTTATAAGAATCAATGAAGCTTTGATTATTATTCTGTATTAATCTTAATCCTGAAATGATTACTTGAGTTCGTATCCATGACTTATGTACTTTAATGCACTACAGGTGAGACACTGTTAATTTATGGTCAATATACTTATGTTTTGGGTGCATGACTTATGGATAGAGAAATCAAGATTCATAGATATGGAATCCATAGCTATCTTAACGATAGTACATGTTATCTACTTAAAGGCATTATTCGGGGATTGAAAGATAGTATAACAAGATCTTGGCCATCGGTTTACTTTGTGTTCTCTGATGGTTTACTAATTGTATGGTTTTACAATTGGTGGTTCTTTCAATGGAGAATAATGGAACTTTAAGTTAACATGATTGAAAAGGTAAAACGGAAAAAGTCCTTAATTCAATCATGGATAACATATGGGGATTAAACAAGCGATGAATAAATCATGGAAGAAGCACTGCGTGAGAGAGCTTTCGTAATACGGTATGTAAACAGGAGTTCAGCTTCAAACTTTTAGTGGAATAGTTTTGAAGTTGATAATTGATGAATAATTAGTCTGGGATTAATTTTTCACAATTATAGGAGCCTCTTTACATATTTCCATCGGGTCCCTCTACTAGCTCATATAGTTCTAAATAGCGTCTCGGGATTTGTTCCTAAAGAGATCGGTAGATTTAAATGGAATTTTGTAATGTCTATTAAGACATGGTACTCTCTAACATGCAATCCGGAAAAGGATTGGACATGTAGGATTTGTGTAGACAAATAATATGATTTGTCAACACGTGATTGGTTAACTTGAATTTTGGAAATAAGATTGTGTTTGAATTATTTAATTTTGGAAAACAAAATTTTTCTCTCCTAATCTAAAAGAGGTGCATGGTTTTAGATAGGTGGAGAGAAGAAAATTTTGTTTCAAAATTGTTCAAATATATTCATAACATTAAATTATTAATTGATTTAAATAATGGAGATTATTTGATGAATTTTTTTCCTTTAAATTGGTGCACGGATTTTTGAGGAAGAAAAAATTCAAATATTCCATTTATTTAAATTAATTAATATGGTTGATGTTTGTGGAAAATATTAATTCAAATGAGTGAATCTTATTTAAATTCAAAAGGGTTTAAAAGAAATTTGAATCTAGATAGGACTAGGATTTTTCACTAGTCTAGATTCTTGATTTAAAATTTGAACCACCAATCTATATTTATCATAAAGTGGCCGAATTTTTGGAGGAGATTCCTCTTGGAAAAACGTTTCTAGGTTCAATGAATCTAGCCCTAAAGTTGTATGATCTTTTGGTTCAAAATTTATCCAGAAAAATAATTATTAATTATTTTTCAAGAAGGAATTAAATTTTGAAAAGGATTAGACTTCTATATAAAGGCTAGGAATTCTTGAGAAACAAAAAATTTTTGATTAATTTCAAGGAGAAAAACGTTTTTGTGAGTGAGAGAAAAAATAATTTGGGTTTCTTCTACTTCACAAAAATTCGGCTATCTTGTGAGAAAGAAAAAGAGAGAAAATTCCATTGATTCAAAACTGTGAGGAAGGTTAAACCGAGTGATAATTTTCATAGGAGGTTAACCGGTTCCTGTTTGTAGTTTTGAAGAAAGAAGTTGGATCGTATTCTCAACGAGGAACATCGGATTGAGAAGGAGGGATCTAGACTTCGGAAAACATTACCGGTCGCTTGGATTCATAGAACGTGTGCCCACACACACTCTGAGACGTGGAACTCGAGAATAGTAGAGAAGACACGTTGGTCAAACGCTCTAGTGATTCCGGAATCCGAGAAATAAGGTACGCTTGATCATGAATTTAATTTATTGTTATATGCATCATGAGATTCTTTTCGAAACGGCATAAAAAATTTTAAAACTTCCGCTGCGCCGAAACTCCGATATCGGATCCGTTTTTTCCAACATCGCGTTCGTGTCATGTTAGAGCCGTGTCGAATTTTTTTCCCCCGACCCAAACACGACCCGCGACACGAACACGACTTCAACACGCGACATGAACACAACACGAACCCAAAAAGGGTTGACACGATACAAACCGAAATTGACCCACGACACGAAATTGACCCACAATCCGCGATGCGACACGAACCAAAATTGACCCGCGACACGCAATTAACACGAAATTGACCCGTGACATGAAATTGACACGAAATTTGACCCGAAATTGACATGTAAAAAGACGTGTCATGTTCGGGTTCAACGGGTCCAACCCGAACACGACCTGTTTTTTTCCATGTCAATTTTGGATGACCCGAAATCGATCCGCCCCCTATTTTTCCTAACCCGAACCGAGAAATTCATGTCGTTTTAGAGTCGTGTCGTCGTGTCGTGATCCAAATTGCCACCCCTACCATTGGTACTTTATCATAGTAAACTGGTATCCTATCCGGTTACCATTGGTAATCATAGATACAGGCCCTAACAAAATAAATCGGTATATTATCTGATTACTATTCGTC
>CM046373.1:4481812-4631876 GCA_025413025.1 Ficus hispida | reverse complement strand
GCTTATGCTCTTACAATTTCAACTTGAATACATGTAAATTTCAAATTGAATGCTTAATTGAAAGAGATTAAGGTCTAGAATGGTTTACCTTGGTTTATCTCCGAAAATTGGCTAGGGTTTGGCTCACAAAATTTTCCTCCTAGGACACCACCCAAGGCCGGTTTTGTTGCACCAATTGGCACCAAAATGGCTGATTCTTGGTGGCTGCTTGCACCTACACTAAACACTCTTAAATCCAAATTTTCTCACTCACTCACCCCCCCTTGGCAGCCGGCTGCTTTTTCTGATTTTTTTGGACTAAAAAACCGACCACCCCCTTGGCCTATTTATAGGTGAGGTTTTGGATCACATTGCAAATCTTTTTGGTTCACCTTTTGCTCATAAATCCTTGGAGCAAAAATAATTGCACAAAATTTTGCCAAAAGACCCTCCATGTGGCCGGCCATGCATGGTGCTAGGTGGCTAGGTGTGAGTTGTTTCCACCATTTATGATGTCATAAATCAAAAATGGGATGATGTCATAATTCCAAGCTTAGGTGATGTCATCTTAAAGCCTTGTTTGGCTTTTTTCCTTAATGTAGTCTACTTTAAACTTAACACAGATATTTCAAATACTGCTTTCACTAATACACAGTACAATTTAGTACTGTTATTTTAAACTGCAGTCCAAAATTCATCTGTGTAGAAATGGACTGTATAAAAATTTTCTTATACAATCAAACTTCTTGGCCAAAGATAACCTAACTAATGTGCTTGATTTTCTATGGTGGTTTTTGAATCTTAAACATACCATTTTATCCGTAAAAAAAATGGTTTTTACACGGTACAATTTTTATACTGAAAAATATTTAACCGTACCGCCTCATTTTCGATTTTTCGGGTCAACCATTGACTTTCTTGTCAATCATTGACTCTCTTGTCAAAATTTGACTATCATGAATTCATGAAATTTCGTCATACCTTTTTACTTAAAAGGCCTATCATGAAGTCTCGTAATTAATTTACCGAGAACTCAATCATATACTGATAAAATCATGAATTTTGTATTAATATTCATAATTTTCATAAAATTGCACATAAACACATAATACGAACTATAAATTTCTTATTTACAAGAAAATTGTGAGTTCGTGAAAATTTCGATTATTACACATAAAGCATTCACATAACATCTCATAACATAACCTAATATCAATCATATCTAACATACGTCGCAGCATCTATTATAGCATTCATAAATCATACTTGAGTAAGTATACAACTAAAGCCTATGCTGTAGGCGGAGTTATACTTGCCTCAACTAAACGTCCACTAATAAGCCACTCCTGCTCGGGGTGAGATAGCAGATTATTTCCTGCTATGACAAAGGACATCGTGTCAGGATTCTGAAATCCTAACTTTTAAATTGTTGGTAAATTGTACCAACGTTCCATTTATTCTTTGTTATATGCCCCTACCTAACCGTCTTGAAAACATTCTTAATGGGTTATTAAAAATAACCCTATAGGTAACCCTTGAGTCAAGGGCCCTGATCCGTAGACTTAATCTCTTATTGGGTTACGTTGGATAACCCTTGGGCTTCGGACCCAAACCAATAACTCGGCATCTTTTTCCGGTTATTGCTCACCGAATTTTGTTTTTAAAACTACTTTTGAAAACTTAGGGTTTTTCTTTAAAAAATCCTTGAAATCATATGATTTGGTTTTATAAAAATGTTAAAGGCGGAAAACTGTCCTTGAAACAGTTTTAGTATTAAAAACATTGGGTTTTTAAACCACCAAAAACGATTAAACACTAATAACTGCCTTTGGAACAGTTTTTCTATTTTGTTTTAGAAAATTCTGTGCAGGAATTCCAATTTCCTACACAGTTTTTAAAACTCCAATTTTTAATTAGAAATCCAGTCCGAATCTGAAAAACTTTTCTTCATGAAAGTTTTAGATCTTAGAAAATCCTGAAACTTTCATGTTTTGTGCAAACCCAGTTCGGAACGTAATTCATTCATTTACCCGGTTTAAGTCTCCTGGCCGTGCATAAAAACTGGGCACAGTCAGGCTCGGTTTTCCATAAAAATGAAGGCCGTTGGAGCCTTATTTTTAAAAACTGTCCACGCTATTTTATAGGAAAAACTGTTCTCAACAACTTTCATGTTTTACGTTTTTCTAAAATCGGCCTCTAAGGGCCTCAAAATTTGTTTTCCAGAAAACAGGGTAACTTGAACCCGAAATGGCAGTTTCCTTATTCTCATTTGTTACTCGCCCTAAAAACGTGCACACTACCTCAACCGAACCAGCGGGAGCCTAAGTCAAACATACAGTGCCTTTCGAACGTCAAATTCTCTTCAAACACAAATAAAAACTCAGCCATGCAAACCATTATCTTATCCCAAATAATTAGGGTTTGCAGAAAAAAATCCAGCTTGACTAATATACACCAATTCTGCCAATTAACCTAATCATGAATTCTAACACATACCTTAACTTATTAGGGGCATATAAAACTTGAAAATCAGCTAGCATGCAATTAACATAAATCAAGCAAGCATATTAAATTCACAAAATGCTAATAAACATCAAACCACCCTTAGAGCTAACCAAGCACATAACCTAATCTAACTAGGGCCAAAAAAAAATAACTTAGAGCTTATGCTCTTACATACTCAGCTGGTAATACAAAATAACTTCCAAATCGAACCAAATTGAAAGCTGAAAACTTAGGGGAGATTTTACCTTAATAAACCCTAAGATTGGTTAGGGTTTGCTCCAAACTTTTTCTTCCTTGGCTCCTAGCACAGCCGGCCTCTCCCTAAGCTCACCCAGAAATTTTTCTGGTCCTTGGCTGCTGCACCACACAGATTCCAGCCACTAAATCCGGCACTCCCCCTAGCTTCCACACTTTTTCTCTCCCTTTTTCCAGCACACACACAAATGGCCAGCTTGCCAAACAAAGGTTCCAAAATTTCCAGCACTATTTTCTTTCCTCCTAGCTGAAAACCGAACTCACCCTAGTGGATTCTCCCTTGGATTTTTGTTTTTGGTCTTGTTTTTTTCTTGGCTGAAAGGGACGGTTTTGAGCAGCAGAAAATGGGCAGAGTTTGGCTCAATTTTCTGATTTTTCTGAATAGGATGCTCACCTATTTATAGAGATTTTGAAACTTTGCTTAATTGCAAAATAGTCCTCCAAAAAGCAAGTATTAGCACATTTAGGGGGTGAGGTGGCCGGCCATCCCTTGGTGAACAAGGAAATAATACTTTCCTAATTTTAATTAATCCAATAATGATGTCATAATTAGGAGCTTGGATGATGTCATAATTATTTAAGGCTTGTTTGCCTTAATTCCTTAAAAATCAGTCCATTGTTCTCCAAAACAGGTATTACTAATACTGTGTTACTTAATACACAGTATTATATATTTAATTACAGTCCAAAATTTATCTGTCTTAAAATGGACTGTACGAAAACTTCTCTTTTTATTTCGATTCCTTTGGCCCTTAAAAACCTATTTAATGTGCTTGATTTTTCTATGGTGGTTTTAGATTTAATTCTAACTATTTTATCCGTAAAAACGGTTTTTCTCAGTATATGACCTATACTGCTTAACATACTTAAGTTCCGTCATATAGTTGACCTTTTTAGTCAATCTTTGACTTCTCGGGTCAACCTTGACTTTCATGGTCAACTTTGACCTTCATGGTCAACTTTGACTTCTTCGGTCAACGTTGACTTTCTATAAATCCTAGAATTTTTCTATCTTTTGAACACAAAAGATCATAGGCTTGACTAAGCAATCATATTTGAGTCTTACGAAGCTATAAGAACTCATGAAATTTAATAAAAACACTAAGCCGGGCTTTTTCATAAATACCATTATGGTACAAATTACATTTCTATACGAGAAATCATAACGTTGAAATTTTTAGATCTTACATTTTGGGGGCACGCCATACAAACTGCATGCTATCTTCTGAATAACGTTCCCTCTAAATCGGTTCCTAAAACTCCTTACGAGTTATGGACGAGTAGGAAACCTAATTTGAATCATATTCGAATTTGGGGTTGTCCGGCACACGTCCTGGATAAGGAAGCGAAGAAATTGGAGTCACGATCAGAAGTGTGCTTGTTTGTTGGCTATCCAAAAGGGACAAAAGGTGGTCTGTTCTATAATCCGAAGCAAAATAAAGTCTTTGTTTCTACACATGCAACATTCCTAGAGGAAAGTTATATGGAAGACTTTAAACCTCGTAGCAAAGTAGTGCTTGAGGAGATGACTTCGGATTTGGAAATTCCTAAAGTCACAGAAAACCCTGTGAAAAAAACACTAGAGAATCAACAACCACGGGAGCTTCGCCATAGTGGGAGGATTATCAGGGAACCTGAAAGGTACATGTTCAATGGTGAAGTTTTTGAAGCAGAATCAATAGAACATGTTGATGATCCGGCTACGTACAAAGAAGCTATGGAGGATGTTAATTCTAGTCTTTGGTAAAAGGCTATGAACACCGAGATGGAATCTATGGATTCCAATGGGGTCTGGAAACTTGTAGACTTACCCCAAGGCATAAAACCGATTGGGTGTAAGTGGGTATACAAGAGGAAAAGAGGTGTGGATGGGAAAGTGGAAACTTTCAAGGCAAGACTTGTAGCAAAGGGCTATACGCAGAAAGAAGGAATCGATTATGAAGAAACCTTCTCGCCTGTAGCAATGCTCAAGTCAATCCGCATTCTTTTATCCATTGCGACTGCTCTCGATTATGAGATCTGGCAAATGGATGTCAAGACAGCTTTCTTGAATGGCTCTCTTGAGGAGGATATCTATATGATACAACCAGACGGGTTTAAGGCAAAGGGCCAAGAAGACAAGGTATGCAAGTTGCTTAAATCCATTTATGGATTAAAGCAAGCATCTCGTTCTTGGAATATTAGGTTTGATCAAGCAATCAAAACCTATGGATTCGAACAAAACATTGATGAACCATGTGTTTATAAATGTATCAAGAATGAGAAAGTGGTTTTCCTAGTACTTTATGTGGATGATATATTGCTTATTGGAAATGATGTGGCAATGTTATCATCAGTCAAAGTTTGGTTAGCCAAATAGTTTGACATGAAGGACTTAGGAGAAGCTAGTTATGTTCTTGGAATTCAACTCTTTAGAGATAGAAAGAACAAAACGATAGCACTCTCCCAAGCTTCATACATTGATAAAGTACTTGAAAAGTTTTCTATGAAAGATTCCAAGAAAGGTGCCCAACCTTTCAGGATTGGAATCAAGCTTTCTAGAGATGACTGTCCTAAGACATCGGAAGAAAGGGAGCGTATGAAAAATATACCTTATGCATCTGCGGTAGGTAGTCTTATGTACGCTATGTTATGCATAAGGCCTAACATTTGTTTTGCAGTTGGTATGGTGAGTCGATATCAGTCGAATCCAGGACCGAACCATTGGGCTGCAGTCAAGCATATACTCAAGTATCTACGGAGAACGAGGGATTATGTGCTAGTGTATTCCGGTCAGGACCTTGTTCCTATAGGATACACAGATTCTGATTTTCAATCAGATCAGGATTCAAGGAAATCGACTTCAGGTTCTGTCTTTACCCTTGGAGGTGGTGTCGTTGTGTGGAGGAGTATTAAGCAATCTTGCATTGCTGACTCGACCATGGAAGCCGAGTATGTGGCAGCCAGTGAGGCATCAAAGGAAGCGGTATGGCTTCGCAGGTTCCTTAATGACCTTGAGGTCGTTCCTGGTATGGATAAAGCTATGGTGCTTTACTGTGATAACAGTGCAGCAGTAGCTCATACCAAGGATCCTAGGCATCATAAGAGGAGTAAGCACATTGACAGAAAATATCACATCATCAGAGGCTTTGTTGAGAGTGGAAATGTGACGGTTTGCAAAATTGCATCAGAGGACAATATTGCCGACCCGTTCACGAAGACTTTGGTGGCCAGAAGATTCGAAGAACACGTCGAAGGCATGGGGATGCGTAATATGTCACATTTACTCGCTTAGGGCAAGTGGGAGATTGTTGGGATCTATATGTGCCCTAAGGATAGAAAATCAATATTAGGGATTTTCTGTAAATATGACATTTTGATATTAATAAGAGGAGGTTATTCATGTTTAATAAGTTGTGTCCTATTTACTTTCATTTGTTGATTGTATGGTTGAGCAAACATAAAATACTCCTTGACTGTTGGAAATATATCGGATTACCATATGTATATGGGGTATACATAGAAGACATGGTAATTTGATAACAGTCAAAATAAATAGTCCGCAATCGATGGAATAAGATTTGGGGATCTTATTCATGATAAGATTGTACAAGTTGTCTACTTCCTTGGAGGGATGGTTTGTCTTGACCATCGAATTGGTTCCGAGTGAAAACTTTAATGTATACCAGTATTGAGGTATGACATTGGATTGGACCTAAAGTGTTAATTGATTCGGTTTAATAATTCCGTTTATAAGAATCAATGAAGCTTTGATTATTATTCTGTATTAATCTTAATCCTGAAATGATTACTTGAGTTCGTATCCATGACTTATGTACTTTAATGCACTACAGGTGAGACACTGTTAATTTATGGTCAATATACTTATGTTTTGGGTGCATGACTTATGGATAGAGAAATCAAGATTCATAGATATGGAATCCATAGCTATCTTAACGATAGTACATGTTATCTACTTAAAGGCATTATTCGGGGATTGAAAGATAGTATAACAAGATCTTGGCCATCGGTTTACTTTGTGTTCTCTGATGGTTTACTAATTGTATGGTTTTACAATTGGTGGTTCTTTCAATGGAGAATAATGGAACTTTAAGTTAACATGATTGAAAAGGTAAAACGGAAAAAGTCCTTAATTCAATCATGGATAACATATGTGGATTAAACAAGCGATGAATAAATCATGGAAGAAGCACTGCGTGAGAGAGCTTTCGTAATACGGTATGTAAACAGGAGTTCAGCTTCAAACTTTTAGTGGAATAGTTTTGAAGTTGATAATTGATGAATAATTAGTCTGGGATTAATTTTTCACAATTATAGGAGCCTCTTTACATATTTCCATCGGGTCCCTCTACTAGCTCATATAGTTCTAAATAGCGTCTCGGGATTTGTTCCTAAAGAGATCGGTAGATTTAAATGGAATTTTGTAATGTCTATTAAGACATGGTACTCTCTAACATGCAATCCGGAAAAGGATTGGACATGTAGGATTTGTGTAGACAAATAATATGATTTGTCAACACGTGATTGGTTAACTTGAATTTTGGAAATAAGATTGTGTTTGAATTATTTAATTTTGGAAAACAAAATTTTTCTCTCCTAATCTAAAAGAGGTGCATGGTTTTAGATAGGTGGAGAGAAGAAAATTTTGTTTCAAAATTGTTCAAATATATTCATAACATTAAATTATTAATTGATTTAAATAATGGAGATTATTTGATGAATTTTTTTTTCCTTTAAATTGGTGCACGGATTTTTGAGGAAGAAAAAATTCAAATATTCCATTTATTTAAATTAATTAATATGGTTGATGTTTGTGGAAAATATTAATTCAAATGAGTGAATCTTATTTAAATTCAAAAAGGGTTTAAAAGAAATTTGAATCTAGATAGGACTAGGATTTTTCACTAGTCTAGATTCTTGATTTAAAATTTGAACCACCAATCTATATTTATCTAAAGTGGCCGAATTTTTGGAGGAGATTTCCTCTTGGAAAAACGTTTCTAGGTTCAATGAATCTAGCCCTAAAGTTGTATGATCTTTTGGTTCAAAATTTATCCAGAAAAATAATTATTAATTATTTTTCAAGAAGGAATTAAATTTTGAAAAGGATTAGACTTCTATATAAAGGCTAGGAATTCTTGAGAAACAAAAAATTTTTGATTAATTTCAAGGAGAAAAACGTTTTTGTGAGTGAGAGAAAAAATAATTTGGGTTTCTTCTACTTCACAAAAATTCGGCTATCTTGTGAGAAAGAAAAAGAGAGAAAATTCCATTGATTCAAAACTGTGAGGAAGGTTAAACCGAGTGATAATTTTCATAGGAGGTTAACCGGTTCCTGTTTTGTAGTTTTGAAGAAAGAAGTTGGATCGTATTCTCAACGAGGAACATCGGATTGAGAAGGAGGGATCTAGACTTCGGAAAACATTACCGGTCGCTTGGATTCATAGAACGTGTGCCCACACACACTCTGAGACGTGGAACTCGAGAATAGTAGAGAAGACACGTTGGTCAAACGCTCTAGTGATTCCGGAATCCGAGAAATAAGGTACGCTTGATCATGAATTTAATTTATTGTTATATGCATCATGAGATTCTTTTCGAAACGGCATAAAAAATTTTAAAACTTCCGCTGCGCCGAAACTCCGATATCGGATCCGTTTTTTCCAACATCGCGTTCGTGTCATGTTAGAGCCGTGTCGAATTTTTTTTCCCCCGACCCAAACACGACCCGCGACACGAACACGACTTCAACACGCGACATGAACACAACACGAACCCAAAAAGGGTTGACACGATACAAACCGAAATTGACCCACGACACGAAATTGACCCACAATCCGCGATGCGACACGAACCAAAATTGACCCGCGACACGCAATTAACACGAAATTGACCCGTGACATGAAATTGACACGAAATTTGACCCGAAATTGACATGTAAAAAGACGTGTCATGTTCGGGTTCAACGGGTCCAACCCGAACACGACCTGTTTTTTTCCATGTCAATTTTGGATGACCCGAAATCGATCCGCCCCCTATTTTTCCTAACCCGAACCCGAGAAATTCATGTCGTTTTAGAGTCGTGTCGTCGTGTCGTGATCCAAATTGCCACCCCTACCATTGGTACTTTATCATAGTAAACTGGTATCCTATCCGGTTACCATTGGTAATCATAGATACAGGCCCTAACAAAATAAATCGGTATATTATCTGATTACTATTCGTCATATACTTGTTACCATATTCTTATATTTTGAAAAATATTATAACTTTATAAACCAAGTATTTCTTACCATAATACTTGAAATTGCCTTTTTGAACCCTTTTTCATAAAATCTCAGTCTCTTTTTAAAGAGATCATAAAATCTTAAAAACTACTTTAAAGCATCCTTTTAATTAACTGGAATGCATGTGTGCAGGAAATTTCCTGTACCATGTACAGTTTTGAAAATCTTGTGCAGGAATTTTTTGTACCCTACACAGTTTTTAAAATTCCATTTTATCTTTAAATCAGTTTCGAATTTGGGAAAACTTTCTTCATCGAAGTTGTAGATCTCATCGAAATCTATGACTTTTATCTTTTGATCAAAACTTAAATCTACATTTAACTTACTCGTTTTTTCTTCCGAAAAATCTTGGGCGTGTACATTGTCTGGACAGTCCAGTCTCAGATTTTGTTAAAAATAGAGGCCTTTAGAGTCTTATTTTCAAAAACCCTCCATCATGACCTCTAGAATTTCTAATTTTCTACAACTTTTCAGTTTTGACTTTTCTCAAATTCTGCCTCTAAGGGGCTTAAATTTCAATTTCCATAAAACTGTCTAGTTTAAATCTGAAAATTGATAGTTTTGAAATTGGTTGATTTTTGCTTAAAAATCCATGCACACTACTTCAAACGGTCTCAGCCGTGAGACTACATCAATATGCAGCATGTTGGATTCGTCCTTAACATTTCATAACTCACTTATTCATCTTCATGAAAAACACAACATTTGATAACTTTCAAGTTTACCAAATTGTGTTTTTAGGTTAATTCTTTAACCAACATATATGTGGTATATCAATATCCATCATTCACCAAATAACCATATTCAAGCATGTGAAGGCATATTCACAAACACTTGGTAAGTAATCATAACCATGAACTTATTCTAGAGCATAAAAATCAAACCTATGTTTAGATCTATTAACCAAATTACTCTAAGCATAGATCTAGTATAACCAATCATCAAAAACTATAAAATAAAAAGTATGAGCTTATGCTCTTCCAATCCATTGCTTGAAATATACATAAATCTCATAAACCAAACTTAATGAAATTCTTAGTTAGAGGGTTGAGATTTTACCTCTAAAACTTTTGCAAGTGTGGTTCTAGATTCTTGCATGAGCAAAATTTCTTGCTCCACTCTCCACCATAGGAACCGGCCATCCCCCTCTTTCTTTCTTTCTCTTTTTTTTTTTTTTTTTGGTTCCTAAGGGCTAGAGGAGAAGTTGGAAAAGAACCAAAATTTTTGAGGCTCAACTAAATGGTTCACCAATAACCCACATCACCTATTTATAGGTGAAAAATACTTAATTTCTAACAATTATTTTTATTCTTAAAATTTCCTTAAATTGCATATTGGTCCTTAAAAAACAAAATATTTACCTTCTAGTCCCCTTAGGTGGCCGGCCATGCATGTGTGGGAGCCAAGAAAAATCTTTTCAAACTTATCTTTAATTTTGATTCCTTGTTCCCCAAGGTCACCAAGACAACCAGCCATGTGGAGGCATAGGTGGAGGGATAATTCAAAAACAATAAATCAAAAATTGTGTATCTATCCACAATTATTTGGCCTCTAAGTAAGGCCATGTTTGGCACTCCTCCTAATACGCAGTCTAATTTCTTGATAATCCAGATAGTGTCAATACTGTTTTAACTATCAACAGTATAGGAATACTGAACTGCATTCCAGAATTCATCTGAACTTATGTCAGAAAGTTAAGGCTGAACACTGACAACCTGGCGGAGATCTTCAGAAAATTGAGCTTTATGAATGGAAATGAGAGCAAACTACCATAGATTTTGTAGTAGGATTATCTAGGACTGCAAGTGGGAACGATACAATTTGGGTTATTATTGACAGATTAACCAAATCAACTATATTGTTATTAAGGCTACTTTTTCAGTAGAAAGACTTGCTGAAATCTATGTATCTCAGATCGTTAGGCTACATGGAGTGCCAAAATTGATCATTGCAGATCGTGATGGGTATTTTACCTCTTGATTTTGGACAAGTATTCACACTACTATGGGTCGAAATTAAAGTTCAGTACGGCTTTTTACCCCCAAACTGATGGCCAGTCAGAATGAACAATCCAAATACCGGAAGATATGCTAAGATCATATGTTTTGGATTTCAAAAGGAAGTTAGGATCAGAAGCTGCCTTTAATCGAATTTTCATATAATAATAGTTATCACGCTTCAATTGGCATTGCTCCATTTGAAGCATTGTATGGAAGAAAATGTTGATCTCCCATTCATTAGCAAGAAGTTGGACAAAAGCAGCTTCAAACCACGGATTTCATCAAGAAAACCTATGAGGATATCAAGGTAATCAAATAGAGACTCGATATAGCTTTTAGTAGACAAAAAAGTTATGCCAACAAACGTCGAAGACCTTTGAAATTTTAAGTTGGAGACTCTGTTTTTATTAAGGTTGCTCCTATGAAAGGAGTAATGAGGTTTGGAAAGAAAGGAAAACTCATTCCAAGGTATATAGGACCATTTGAGATCTTTGAAATGATTGGAAAAGTAACTTATAAGCTCGTCTTGCCGCCAGAATTAGTTTCTATGCATGATGCTTTTCACGTCCGATGTTAAAGAAGTATGTACCTGATACTTATCACGTTCTAAGTCAGGAACCAGTCAAAATCCAAACTGACTTAACGTACGAAGAAAAATCATTTTGGATTCTAGATCGTGAAGAAAAGGTCTTAAGGAATAAGATAACTCCTTTGGTTAAGGTATTATGGTGAAACCATGCTGTGGAAGAAGCCACTTGGAAATTAGAAGAAGAAATGAGGAAAAGCTATCCCGACTTGTTCTCATTTTCGGGGACGAAAATTTTAAGGGGGGTAGATTGTAATAGCCGTCCTTTTTGCTGATTCATGATTTCCTTGTTGAGGAATATGAATATTTATGTAAAATATATGATCTGATTTAATCAGATTATATTTAAGTTCTTATAGCCTTATGAGATTAAATAATACTTTGCTTAGCCAAGCATGAGGCCTTTTGAAGAAAAATGCAGAATAAGAATTTATGATTTTATTCCAGTCAACGTTTGACCAAAATGACTCAAGCCATGATTATGACAGTACTGCAGTATAGCAAGCAGTATGAAAATTATACTACGAAAAATCATCATCACAGATGAAAATGTAAGAATAAGGTACGAGACCACTTTAGATAAATCAAGAACAGTATTTAGAGTAATAAGGACTAAGTAGCTCCAAGTCCCAAGAAAAAATTTATATGTAATCCAGTTAAGCACAGATGAATTCTGGACTATAGTCCAGTATGACAGTATTGTTATTAGTTGGAAACAGTATTGGCATTGTCTGAGTTAGTGAGAAATTGGATTGCATATTAAGGAAAGTACCAAACATAGTCGTATGGGGTGACACCTCATTAAAGATAAATAATTCATTTTTGGTAAGGGTTAATTTAAATGGATTATTAAGCATTAATTAGGGGCAAGGTGGCTCATTGTTGGTCGGCCACCTCAAAGGTCCCTTTAGCAAATATTTTATTTTTGGGGCTAGATATGCAATTTTAGAAATAAAAATAATTCTAGAAAAGAAATTAATTTTCACCTATAAATAGGTGAGGTGGGATGAGTTTGTGATCATTTAGTGAAACCCTTAACTTTCTAGTTCATTCTCAACTCTCTCTCCCTCCCCTAGGAACCAAAGCCAAAAAGAGAGAGAGAGCGAGTAAGGGTCAGATTTTTAAGGAAGAAAAGTAAGGAGGGAAATTTTTATTCCAAGACCTAGAGCCACTATCAAGGCTTAAAGGTAACCCTTCTAAACCCTTTAAGCAATTCAATTAAGTTGTGATTCAAAAGTTTAAGTGTATTTCATGTTGGGTATGTAAGAGCATAAGCTCACCTTTTATTTTTTATACAATAGCCTAGATTGCTTGATATGTGCTTGATTAGGGTTTAGTGATATTGATTTATGATTTGGTGTATGTTTGTGATACTATGTGTTAGAAACTACATGGTATGTGTGAATGCCTATTATATGTTTGTAATATATCCCTACATACTCAAAAAGAGGTATTGTATGAATGATGATGATGTATGATGAATGGAGGGTTAAAAATTAACCCAAAACCCTAATTTGGTAAAGGTTACCATTTGGGTTTGTAAGAATGCGAAACTAATGCATGATGATGAAAACTATACGTAACGCGCTGCATGTTTGTTGTAGGCTCACGGTTTTAACCGTTTGAGGTAGGGTGTGCGTAATTTTACGTAAAAATCAACCAAAGTTGAAAACTGCCAGTTTTGGATTAAACTGGGTAACAATCTGAAAATGAAATTTTGAGGCCTTTAGAGGCCAAATTTGAAAAGGTTAAAAGTACAAAGTTGTAGAAAATTGAAAACGCTAGGGGGCCACACAGACAAATTTTGAAAAATAAGCTCCAAAGGCTTCTATTTTTATGAAAATTCAAACCTGGTCTGCCCAGACCCTGTACATGGCCAGGCACTTTCAACAAGGAAAAAGGATAGGCTAAATGCAGAATTAAGATTTGAGGAAAAATTATAGGAATCATTGAGGTCTACAACTTTCATGATGAAAACTTTTTTAAATTCAAAATAGATTTTAATATAAAACTGGATTTTAAAAACTGAGCGGGAAACAGGAAATTCCTGCACAAGATTTTCAAAACAGTGCATGAACAGGCAATTCCTGCACATGTACTAATAACTGAAATTATGAAATTGTTTTCAAATATTGCTTTCAGAATTTGACGGTTTTTATTTAAAAGTTACAGTTTTATAAAAATATGGTTTTAAGGGATTAACGTTTTACAAAAGGCTTTTAAAAAAAAAAAACTAGACAAACTCTTGTTAAGAAAAGAGAAAAATAAATACACGGGCCAAAGATTATTTTGAAAAACATAGTAACCTAACAGGGTATTACTTTAAAAGTAATTGGGCCTTAATAACCTAATAGGGTATTAGTCTAAATATGATTGGGCTTACCCAGGGTTACTAATAGTAACTTAATAAGATACTATTTAAGTATAATTGGGCCTTGTACCCTAGGTTGCATTAAGTAATCAAACAAGATACTGTTTGATAGTAACCTAATAAGATACTATTTAAGTATAATTGGCCCTTGTACCCCAGGTTGCATTAAGTAATCAAACAAGATACTGTTTGATTGTAATTAGGTCATGTGCCCTAGGGTTACATTTAGTAACCGAATAAGATATCATTGTAGTATATGGGGGATATGTAACTAAGGTTACTGGTGAATGTTGGTTAGGATACCAACATTGAATGTAATGATTTATGGTAAGATAGGATGATCCTTATCTTACATCCTTTTTGGAAACAATAATATAAACTGTTGTTGCAACCTGCTGGAGCAACAAACCCATGACGTAGCATAACCTGTAAGTACAACTCCGCCTACAGCATAGGCGACAAAAAAAAGTTTTTACTGCTTGTATGTTTTCCAGCTTATGCATACATGTTGATGTGCATATGATCTATGTTTTATTATTGTGATATCATGAAATATGCTCACTAATGATAAATCACTTGGTAAGAATGAGAACCTAGTTTCAAGTAAGAAACTATTTTAAAAGACTATTTTCGAGAAGAAAACTATTTTCAAGAAATTGTTTTCAAGAAGAAAACTATTTTTAAGAAATTTTTTCAAGAACAAGTTAAGGAAAAGTTTTCAAGTATGATGGCAAGCAAGTTGCCTCGGGTCGTACCGACCTGCCACGAGGGCCGGTTTGATCCATGGTTTGAGTTGGATTGGACTAGCCCCCCCAACCACTCCATGGCTGCATGCCACGGTACGTACACTCATGTTAAGTAAGGGGCCCAAAAACGTGATAACCTAAGACATCATAATGAAAGTATAATTGGTTCATGCATTATTTTTATCACAAAATGTTTTGCAGATTAAAAGTTGTACTTGCTGAGCGAAAGCTCACGACTTACGTTTATGCTGTAGGTAAGCAACCTAGCAGCAATACTTGATACAAGACGGTGGGGTTTGGCACGGTTAGTTGTGAAACTTGGGATGGAGACCGCTACGCATTGTGAATTATAATACTTGTATTTGTTATGTTGTATATATATAAAAATAAGTTTGATGCTCAAGTACTCAATTAAGAAAATGTATATATATATATATATATGTGATGAGTTAGATTTTCAGTTGTCAAGTTGTTTTTTTTTTTAAATATTAAGTATTTCCATCGAGTTAAACAAGTTAAGTAATTATGTAAGATAAGTATGGTAACGGCCTACATTTGACGGGTCGTTACACTTTCCCTAATAACTAAAAAATCAGAAACTTTCCCTAAAAGTAGCTGTCGACTTTCCAACAAGAACAATATGGAAAAAAAAAAAGGACCTCACCACATTCCTTCACGTGTTTCACTTGAAGAATAATTCACTCAAATCCACTTGTGCTTCACTCAATTTAATTTGGCTTTTACTCTCTAATACACTCACACACTCTGCCTTTTTCCACTCGTATTTTTCTTTTAGTTCTTTCAAAACTAATCAAACAATATAAGAAGGACTCAAGCAGCAAATCCAGATGAGAAGCAAACCAAACGAATCAAATTTTATTACGGATTCTGATGATCTTTGACACTCAAGTGTGGGATTTTGGCAAAAGGGGGTCTAGGACATGAGAAACAAGATTAAACAAAAAGCAATTTAAGAAAGTTTCCCAGACTCTTTTTTTTTTTTTTTTAGACCGAATTGAAAAAGAAAACAAGAAAAGGATAGGCAAACTGGATGAACCTAGGCTATGATACCAACCGATACAAACCGCGCCAATAACGTGCGAAACCTTATACCAAATCTGGGAACAACGAACCTAAGATCTTTAGGTCAATTTGAATGCCACAATGAATCATTGATAAGTTCGGATAAGTTTCTTCAAGAACTCAAGAAGAATAACTTACAATATGAATAAACATCATAAAAACTCCTTCCATGATCTGAAAATCAGCCTTATATAGCCGAAATTACAATTTATAAAATTCCTAATCTACCCTTAATGAAAAACATGCCTAAAAAACCCTAGGAAGGAATCAGATTTGGACTCCTCAATTGCCTATAATAAATCTAAACAAAGATACTAAGGCTACATTTAGTAAACCAACTCAAACTTAAATTTTTCATTCAGTTTTGTCTTTTTCTGAAAAGTTAACGAAAATTATAACTAGTTTTTAAAAAGTCAACAAATTCCAATTTAAAAATTTCAACTCCAACCGTAACTCCAAACGGAGGCTAAAATTCAAATTTTAAACTGAAACTTAAAACTAAATTAGGATTACCAAGAAATCAAATATTGATTAGATCTTCTAAACTTCTTAAATAATGTTTTGAATTCTGAACTTCTTGAAAACTTGAAAACGTAATCTTGACTTGATTCTTTATTAGAAACATGCCCACATCAGCTTGAAACCCCCTTGCACGTGTATCTTGGAATGGACATGCAAGTTAGCCTTGTAATGACTCAATGGACCTGTATGGCTAATTGGCTCTCTTCCGGATCAACTTTGATGAGTAAAACCAGCCTTTGTTCACCCTCAGTAGTGAACACACTCTCTTCTTATTGTAGAACTCTCCGAACTAAGTTATTCAGTACTTATTTGAATCTTTTAGTTCGAGCCCTCATCACCGAACAAACTGGAACTTGAATTGACTTATGAGTATTCCTTACAGCCTTGATGTCCTCATCATTTATCACATCAAATCATAACCCTTAATTTTTTTAAGTCTCGCTTAAGAGTAAAAAAACCCCAGTAGCCGTTACAAGAAAAAAGCCACAGCAACCTCCAGCCTCTCTCCATGGGGGATCTGGAAACTCCGCGCTGGCATGCTTGCACCGGAGTTCCCTCACGTCACACCGGAGCCCCTACGCCGAACACAACATCGAATCTCACAGAGCCGCAAGTCGTAGTCGCTATGGCTGCTTCGTTTTCTCTCTCCACCAGCTTGTGTTCACAAAGTTGGTCACGTGCCATCATCCTCCCGCCGTGAAGCCCCCCACCGTTGACCTTTGTAGCTAGCCCACCATGCACTACACCTCCCTTCATGAACCAACCTTCGCCTCCCTCCCCGACACGAACCAGCCTCTGTTCTCCCCCGCGCAAACAAGCTTTTGTTTCCCTTCCCGGCGCGATCTAGTCCAACTAGCCCTCCACCGTACCATCTAGCAATCTAATTTTTGTTAAATTTAGGTTTTTCCATATATTGATTTTTTCTTTTTTGAAGGAGACGGATATTGATTTCTAATGTATTTATTAGTTTTTTTTTTGGAAATAATTATTTTATATTTTGGATTTAAGAAATGTTTAGGGAGTTCAAATTAATAAAATTCCTTATGAAAGGTGTTATATATATATATATATATATATATATGTTTATATATTAAAATCAAAGGAGTAAATTTTGTTAGGAATAATAAAGTGAAATTATTGAGTTTTGTTTTTTCTAATATTGAATTTTGGGGACATTAGTTATAAATTGGAGAGTTAGTAATTTTTAAAATCATATTAGTATTTATTTTTTAATATATGAATGTGTTGAAAATATAAACAAATAAACTAAATTCATTTTTTAGTGTCAAGAGGGGTATCTTTGGTATTTTTAGTATATTTAACGGTCAAATTCATGGTCAAATTAATGATCAACTAACGGAGAGGATATTTCTATAATTGTTTTTAAAAAACAGGGATGTTAGTATTATTAGTTTTGGTCAAATGGAGTGTCTCTCTAATTTCAGCACAACACAGCGTAATATTTAATTTTTACAAGCTGTACCCCGTCATGCAAAATCGGGCCACGTTATTAGTTAATGGGCTCATTAAGTGATCTCCAATGCCCATGGGCCTTATATGATAGATCCACACACCACTGGCCCGTCTTCTTAAACTAATGGTTCGAAAACCACTTGATTATTCTCCGCAGCCAAGTGGAAACTTGAAAAGACAAACAATTATTTATTTATTTATTATTGTCATTATTATTTTTCCACAGGACAAAAAAGAATAAAAAGGGTATTACTTTAGAAAGCCGAGTTTAACTCAAATCTGAGCGAAAATGTCTGAAATCTGCTAAATCTCTGCTCCCAGGTATGCAAACCCCTCAAGAAATCTCCAAGTCAAAATCTTACTACTCGTGAGTTTTCACTAGATTTCTTTTTTGATCTGTCTACTTTCTTCTTCTTGATCTACGAAAGGGTAGTATTCTTTTTCGTTTCTCTTTCAAACCGAAAAAAAGGTTGCTTTTTTTTTTTTTTTTTTTTTTTTTTTCCGGTTTGTGAGTTTTGTTTCTGATATCATATTCTTCCCTTTTCATCTTTGTTCTTGGGGTAAATTATTCGATTGGTTGAGTAATTTCTCTGACCTACTGTTTGGTTCTTTCGAAAACTGAAGAAAATTGAAGAATTTTGGCTGCGATCTTTTTGTTGAATTTAGTGTCTGGTTCAAAATCAGTGAAGCTGTTACTTCAAGTTAGCTCAAAAGCTGAAAAGGGTTTTCTTTTTTTCGTATTTTTTGGTTCTCAAACCTGTTATTAGCTTGTTTGGTTCATTTCCTTGTTTCTGTTCTAAGGGTACGAACAGGTTTTGTTTATTTGTTTGTTGTTATTAATTTATATATATTTTGCTCTGGAAGGTGTTTTTTTTTTTCCTTCCTGATTTTCTCTGGATCTTGCCTCTGGTGATCTGTGTGATGAAATCACGGTTTGCATGTCGCAGGAAATCTTTTCGTTTCTCAATTCTGTATGCTTCACTGGATTTGCATGGTTCTCGAGCTTTCTCTGTGATGTGCTGAAAGGGTTATATCGTTAAGTAGATAAAGGGAGGTAGAAGAAGAGAAGTGTTGTTTAGAAAGTAACAAAAAACGAAATAAGTTTTTGTGTTCAATTGAGTAGGGTTATTTAATGGAACATAGCTTCGGTGAAGATCCCGGTTCTGGGTCGTTTGATAAGTCAAGGGTTTTGAATGTAAAGCCTTTGAGGTCTCTTGTTCCAGTCTTTCCGACTGCTCCTAATGTTTCTTCGTTTTCGACCCCACAAGGTGCTGCTCCATTCGTCTGTGCCTCTCCATCTGGCCCTTTTCCAAATGGGACGTCCCCGTTTTTTCCGTTTTTCATGTCAGATTCTCAGAGACCGGAACAAAATACAGGTGGTGGTGTCCACAATTTCGGTCCGATATCTAATGCAGTTCCAATAAATTCGTTTAGGACACCGCCACCAGGAAGAGCGGGAAGAACCCAGCAGCACTCAGGGGTTGCAAATGGAGATATGGGGTCTGGGTCGTCTAGAAGGGTAACCAGAAGCCGTGGTCCACAAGGTCAAAGCTCGGCCCAAACAGAAGATGGGTATAGTGAAAACCAGAACCAGAGCTCAGAGTATTATGATATAGACACGACCGAAACTGATGGGAAAGGCAAGGTGGGGAGGCCAAAGCGTAAGGCCCAGAAGAGGACTAGCAGTGGTGGTGGCAAGGACATAAATGTTCCGAGCGATGCTGACGTAGATAAGTTAGTAGAGAAAATTCAAACATCATTTAATGATACATTCGGGCAAACTGAAGGTGATAGGGCATGTGTTGAATATCTCACAATGGTTTATGATTTGTTCCGTAGAAGGCTTTCTCAAGTTGAAGATCTGAAAGAGGCAGTTCCAGGATTGTCAAGACGACCAGATCTGAGGGCTGGTACTCTGTTTCTGAACAAGGGAATTCGGACAAATAGCAAGAAGAGGATTGGATCTGTGCCGGGTGTTGAAATTGGGGATATTTTCTTTTTTCGAATGGAATTGTGCCTGGTTGGTTTACATGCTCCGTCAATGGCTGGAATTGATTACATGGGGGTGAAACACACTGGAGAGGAAGAGCCACTTGCAGTGAGCATTGTTTCATCTGGTGGATATGAAGATTATGCTGAAGACCCTGATGTTCTCATTTACAGTGGCCAAGGTGGTGTGAACAGGAGAGATAAGGAACTGAAGGATCAGAAGCTTGAAAGGGGTAACCTTGCTTTGGAAAAAAGTACGCATCGGGCTAATGATGTAAGAGTTATTCGGGGTGTTAAGGATCCTTCAACTGTAGCTGGGAAGATATATGTTTATGATGGCCTGTATAGGATTAACGAATCATGGACTGAGAAAGCCAAGAATGGCTACAGTGTTTTCAAGTATAAATTGGTTAGAATGGCCGGTCAGCCTGATGCATTTAGAATATGGAAATCGATTGAACAATGGAAAGGAGGAGCTACTTCAAGGGTTGGAGTTATCTTGCCTGATCTTACTTCAGGGGAAGAAAAATTACCTGTTTCTCTGGTAAATGATGTAGATGACGAGAAAGGTCCTGCACACTTCACGTATACTTCTAGTCTCAAGTACTCCAATCCAATCAACTTAACAGTTCCTTCTTCCGGATGTGTTTGCCTTGGTGGATGTCTCCCTGGTAATTCCAACTGCCCTTGTCTTGAAAAGAATGGAGGTTCTCTACTATATACTGCAAATGGGCTTGTTGTGAACCAAAGTTCCTTAGTGTATGAATGTGGTGCTTCTTGTCAGTGCCCTCCCAGTTGCCGAAATCGTCTATCTCAAGGTGGCCTGAAAATTCATTTGGAAGTTTTCAAAACTAAGGACAGAGGTTGGGGTCTGAGATCCTGGGACCCCATCCGTGCTGGCGCATTCATTTGTGAATATGCCGGGGAAGTTATAAGTCCTTCCAAGATAGACAAGTTTGGGGTTGATACCGATGATGATTATACATTTGACGCTACCCGCATGTCTCAACCACTGGGAGTTTTGCCTGGTGATTCCAGTGAAGCTCCAAAAATTTCATTTCCTCTTGTCATAAGTGCAAAGTATTCTGGGAATGTCGCTCGGTTCATGAACCACAGCTGTTCTCCAAATGTGTTCTGGCAGCCAATTTCACGTGAAAATAAAAATGAGTCTGATATCCATATAGCTTTCTTTGCAGTCAGACACATCCCTCCTATGACTGAGTTGACATATGATTATGGTACAATCTCCGGGGATGACGCAGACCAGAGGAAGAAGAAATGTCTCTGCGGGACATCAAGGTGCAAAGGCTACTTTTATCAGTAGCCTAACAAGTATGTTTTGATGATGATGGACCTTGCTAAATAGCGGCTTTTTGAACAGGTAAGATGTTAGAACTTTTCTTGTCTTTTTACTTTTTTGCTTTTTTGTTGCTTACCACCAAGGGGTTTATTTTATCTTTCTTGGGTTTTTGTGTTCTCTTTTTCACCAATTGTTGATTGTCTCAACTGGGTATAGCCCGTTTTAGCTTTTAGAGTCGAACATTTTTAGCCAAAGTAAAAGCCAAACAATTGAAGAATTTCATTGGTAAGGAAAGAAATATACATAAACACGTTCATATGTTTATATAGCAAATCATATCTAATAAAGCATATTTTTCTAATTTACTTTTGTGCACCAGTTTTAAAATCTCTTTGGATTACTGTAGACAAGACACTATTATGCATAACAAGTAAAACAAAAAAAAAAAAGTATGCTGATGTCTTTACACTTGTCGTAGATTTGAAGGTAATTACTGTTTTGGCTATGCTCAAGGGTATATGATATACATATATCTTTTCAAATAGCGGTGAAATTGTTTTTAATAGCAGTGTAACTTTTAGATTGGATATTCCAAATGAACCCTGAATGTTTTGGATCCTAAATTTCGAGTTCTCACCAATGCGATCCCCTTTTCTGACTGGTTCATGTATCTGACAGCAAGGAAAGGAAGTAGAGCTCATCGGTGGTGCGTTGAGCCGTGTTTATCGCCTTTAAAAGTATGGGATTTTGCAAGTCTTCAGGAATATCTAGTTTGCCGATTTCCGACTAGTGTATGGATGCGCCGAACATTCCCTGTTTACCCTTCATCAGTGTACTAACATTATGTAGTTGTAACATGAATTTTACGGGGATAGTTTAGTGTGTAATTCGGCTTAGCTTCTTTTGTATTAAAGTTGAATTATATATTCCAGTAGACCGCTGATGGTACTTTAACAAACTCACGTAAAATCTCAAATTCAAACGTTGAATCCCGGGACTGCTTGCATAAGCAGCAGGCTGAGCTCCAGAAAGGCGTAAGCCTAAGTAGGGGTAGACTAGGCACTGGAAGAATTCGTCTGTTTTCTTGGCACGCAAGGTACCTATTGTATTTTCTCCAGATATGAATCATCTCTGGGAATGCAAAAAGACCTTAACGTGCTTGTTCTGATAAATAGATTCTGTTTGTCTTTTGTCTTTTATTTTTTGGGGACGGTCAGCATCCACTTGCTTTTACTGTGAAAGCTTGCATGAGACTCGTACAGCACAATATATTACGAGCTCCTTTTGTAGAGTTTTTGCTTTAATTTTTCTTGGTATTTGGTAGAAGAAAGTAAAACGTTTTTCCGTCTTGGAAATGGTTTAAAAATTTTCTATTTAGTAATAAAAAAAATAGAACGAAGTTTATTTTATGTGGTACAAGTTTTAAAATATATTCCGAAGTTATGTTGTCTAGCTTTTGACTAGAGCATAAGTTCTTTAGATTTAGTAGATTCTCCCAAAGTAGAATTTAGGCCTATCAAGCAAGCTTTATATGTCCAAGTTTTGCACTATACTATTAGTGGGGAAAAACGTTCATTGTTTCTCTTTTCGTAGCACTTGGATCCTCTATCCAAAAAATCATGTTCCAATTCCTGTCCATCAAATCCTGCTCTAATTCGTGTCCACCCACTAAGGAAAAGCCATGTCATCAATGACCAAACAATGTTACGAGATTTTAGCTGTCTCTTGGCTTTCACATTCTCTTCCTCTCCCTCCTGTCGTTAACAAAGTTTCATTCGACGATGGTTGTGGCTAATGATTCTGAGGCAGTGATAGATATGGAGTTGGGGCAGTTGTTTTGTCAAAAAGTTAAAATTGCATTAAAAATAAAATTATTTAAAGACAAAATAGGATAATGCAATTTTTCATATGCGCATTAAAGATTGTCTAACAGGAATATTTGCTATTACAAAATTTTAAAAGGGTTTAACAGGAATATTTGCTATTTACATTTTCGTATCATGTATTTTTTTTATTTAGAAAGTATACGTTTTGAACTTTTACATTTTTATATCATTAAATTATGTTTAATATACATATTTATACAATTTTAGTTTTGACATTAAAATAACCCCAATTACTCTTAAAAAGAAAAGCTAAAATGAAGTATTATTTATATTATTTATATATGTATTTTGTTTTTATTTAAAAAGTATATCGTGTAATTTATTTAAAATTATACATATTTATATTATAAAATTATATTTAGTATATAAATCTATATAATTTTTGATGAATACTTAATTTTAACATTTAAAATATCAAAAATACCAGTGAAATTAAAAATATTGAAGAAACTCTAATTTAAATTAAAAATTAAATAAAAAGCTAAGGTGGGGGTTAAAAGGGGTGCGTGGCGTCGTGACGGAAAGCATTAGGTGGCCATGATGGTGGATTGAGAAGTCTGTATTTCTTGTTGAGAAAATGAAATATGTTGTTATTTTATACTTTTTTCTTTTTAAGAGTATTTTGGACATTTTTGATCAAAACAAAGTATTTTCAGAAAAATTATTTATTTATTTTAATTAAATCCAATAGAAAAGAAATAAGTTTTAATGCAATATATAGTTTTTGAATAAAAACAAAATATAGAACATAAAAAAGTTACTCAGCAGAAAAGAAATATAAATAACCCCTTTTAAAATGTAAAATCATATCAAAATAACACTACAGTCGAACAATTTGTCTCAATGGAAGTATATGAATCACATTAAAAAAAATTAAAAAAAAAGGAAAGAAAGAAAGAAAGAAGAAGAAGAAGAAGAAGAAGAAGAAGAGAGTTTCAATTATTTCTAACCATTTTATTTGAATTTTCTTTTTCTATAGCATATATAAAAAGCACGGATACTCTATTTACGTGTTTCCTTGCTTACTATGGACGCGTGTAAGTTTATTTGTGTATTCTTTTGTTTTTTGAAACTGATGTGTAGGCTTTGTTGGACATTTTAGTTTAACATTAACTAAACTGTATTTTTTGGTTAAATTTTTATTTTTTTTTTCTGAAAAATCAATAAAAATTATAATTATTTTTTAAAAGATCAATAAATTTTAACTTAAAGAATTTAAATCAAACTAACGATTCAAACGAATGCTTGGTTTTTTTTGTTCAGTTTCAATTATTTGTATCTAGAGACGAAAATGACCTTACAAGACACCTGTTAACTTTCCTGCTTTAAATTGATACGTGTAAGCCTATGAATGTAATTTTTTGAGCAGTCCAGTCTGATCCTAATGGGGCGCGGCTACACTGTTGGAGAAGACAAAGTCCCACACGTGTTTATAGTAACATCAAAAAAATTCTAAGTGGATTTCAGACTTCAAAGAACATTAAATGCCTTTTTCTCTTTTTTTTTTTTTTAATTCAATTATTTAGGTAAGGCTGCGGTAAAGTCTTATTTTTATACCCTATCGATAAAGCTTATTTTTAAATCGTTAAGATGTAATCGAACGGTTGAGATGTTTGTATATCATAATTATCATACACCTTACTTCATATTAGTATAGATTAATAAATAAAAATTAAAATAAAAACTCACTCCTTACTTTCCCTTCCCCAATGCCGGCGACCGACCAGGTCTGCCCCCTGGCCGACTACTTTCCCAGGCACTTAAGCTCGCCCCCCTCCGGGCCACCCCCGACCCGGAAGCTTGAGCCGCCCCCATCCCTAACGCTGGCACTCCCCCCACCCCTGACTCCGACTCTCGAGCTCGGGTCCCCCCCCCCCCCCTCGACGCCGTGGGGGGGCGAGGTAGGGGGGCTTTGTCGGAGGTCACGCAGGGGTGCAGCGGCTTCATGACAGATTGAGGAAGGAAAAAAAAAATGAATCTGAAAGAAAATAAATGATTGTGTGTATATGAGACTATATTAATATTAGATGCATTTTAGATAATAATCTTTCATTTACTTACACAATCAATTTTAACCGTTGATGGATCACTACTGGTAGTGCTCCTCATTGGAGCTCTACTACAATTTACTCCTTTTTTATTATTATTTTAAAAATTTTCACTTATGAATTATATTATCATCTCAGATGAACAAAAAATTAGGAGATTGCTCTCCAATAAGTGAGGCACACACAAATAATAAATAATAAAAAATACATATCTTATTATTTTTAAAACAATGATATTAAAATAATAATATTATTGGTCCAAAAAAATAGTAATATTATTAATTTTTTGTCTTTATTTAATAGATTTTCAATTTGATTATAAGCATGAATATTGTAGAGTGTATCAATTCCTTTTATGTATTTGCTTTAAAAAATATCCTTTTATATAGTTTGGGTAATTAACATCTTTAATCTCTATACAAATGTCCAGTCGAATCCATCCTAGGGAGGATTTTTAAAAAACAACGGAAAAAAAATTATAAAGAGAATTAACTTTATGTAAATTTGGAAAATAAATTTCTTGTAGTTCCAAAACGTCTTTTTTTAGTTAAAAACTATTATTTTGCAATATTCTTTTAAAATCATTCAGTTTTAAAGATAATAATATTAAAAAAATACATTTAAAAAAACACAAGAAACTAAAAACATGTCAGTTTTTTTTCTCAATACTAGTAGTGGTACGTACGATGCACGTGTTGAGTTGTTACTGAAATTTTTATAATGTAAAAAATTAATTATAATATCAAAAAAATTAAAAAAATGTTAAAAGACCTAAGAGTTTACATTGATAAGAGTACAAATTAAAAAATTACAATCAATTTTATCGCAGAACCATGATAATATAAACGACATAATATAAGAAACATTATAATATCTTCAAATAACAAAATAAAACTCGTTTTGTTATTTTGTGAAACTTGCAAATTTGTATTTTTATTAAGAAAATTATTTTTTATGCTAATATTAGCTCATTACAAGAGTCAACAATTTATGTATAATATAATTTTATCAGTCTTTTAAAAACATTTATAGTATGTAAAAAATATGAATACATTTCTCTCTTTCTTATTAGATATCATATCTAAAAATAGATATGTACTTTTATTGGCACACTTTTTTTTGACTCCATCCCTTCTAAGCACACACCCCTATTAAATTAAAAGGATTAGATTTGCTTATTACTCTCTAATGAATTCAAAAATTATCCCTAATTATTTCTATAAAATAAAAGTACTCTACTTCAAATTTCTTTTCACACCTACCTTTTTTTTTGGGTTTATTTTGATGTTGTACTCCTGAATATCTACAAAATAATAATAATAGTAATTAGTAGAAAAAAAAGACTTCATGTTGTAACCTATAATTCATATTTTCATATTCCTTAAAACAAAACAAACTAACTAAAATATTAGGCTAGGGAATTTTACATTAATTGAGAAATAGTGAATTCGTTTGTATATGATCTATTTGATAAGCTGCAAAGAAAAAAAAAAGTATTATATTAAGTAGAGACATCATCTTTTAAACATATATGAAAACATTCAAATTAAAAAGCGCTTAATCAATTTGTAGGTTGATTAAAAATTATGCTAGGAAAAAATTGAAAAGAAACGATAAACAACAAAAGATATTCATATATATATATATACACACACACATATAGGAATGGCCTTAAATCCAGTATCTAATGGTATTCGACAATGTAAACTTCAATTACTGTAAAAATAAACTTTAGTTATCAAGAATGTAAACTCATACAGAAGGAAATGTAAAATAAAGAGAATTCAAATTCACTTTAGTAATATTTCGTTCTGTATGAATTCATATTCCTAATAATTGAAATTCACATAACCGAATATCATCAGATTTTGGATTTAAAACTATACATATATATAGTAATTAATCAATAACCAAACTATTGTAATGCCAACGAGAAAAATGAAAGCTAATAATACAAAGAAAAAAAAAAAAAAAACAAGACAATGAAGGGAAAAAAAAATTCCAAACGTAACATCTTGGAAAATTAAACGGACAAAAAAAAAAAAAAAACAAGACAATGGAAAAAAAAAAATCCTAACGCAAAACTTTGACCAAAACTTTGGACAATACAACAACGAACGAACAAAAAAAAAAAAAAAAAGACTAAAGGGCTTGACTTATACAACAACAAGTAATTAAATTAGAAACTAACTAACAAAGTTTTTTTTTTTTAATTTTCTTTTATGGGTGTAAAGCGTGTCTACTAGAAATCAACAGATACGTTCGATTGGGGGTCGTGTGATTCCATACTCAATATCATACTTGGCGTGTGTGTATGGAGTGGGTCGTCATGGTTTGAAGTGAACACTTTGCTAATACCAATACACTTGGCTGATCTGAAACATTGGGCATTAGTAAAGCTCGATCTGACAAACTGGACCATTGAGATGTATGACTCTCTTCAGCATAAAGGCTCTCACAATTTTAAGGTCCAAGAAAGAGTGGAATGTATGTCAAAGTTCATTCCATTACTAGCTGATAGACTCAGTTTGTTCAAACCAAGAGAACCTCTGGGAATTTACCCAATACCGGTCACCATCATGAAAGATATCCCTCAACAAGCCAATGGGTTAGTACAATTATTGAAAATGTTTTCATACGACAATATTAACTGTGATGCTTATGTGATTTTTTTTTTCTTTCTCATTCGTGCAACAGGGGTGACTGTGGAATGTTTACAATTAAATATGCTGAATGCTTGATAGAATGGAGGGATGTCAGTTATTGGGTAATTCATGGATGCATACAAATCTTTCGGAAGTGGCTAATATGTTACTTGTGATGCCATGCCAAACACAAGATTGAACAAACTTATAAAAGTAATGATGATGAGGATATGAACTTTTAACATTTTAACTAACATAAATTTTGTTTTTTTTTCTTTACCAGTGTAACGCCCCAACCTACGTAGGGCCGTTACCATACATACATGAACTTATATAACTACTTAAACCTTCTTGGAAAATTGAGAATAAAATTTTTTTTTTTCAAACTTATATAAACATAGGGTTGCTTGTATAGAAACTTATCATGCATACATACTGAGATAAAAACATATATACATATTTCTTATAACTTGTTCGAGTCTTTAAATCCTCATAATTTTTATACAACGTAACTGTCTTTAAAATATATATAAACTTAAACTTAACATAACTTTGCGGAAGATTTTGCGTAGTGGTATCCCACACCGCCTTCACCCGCAGCATCATCCACCTGGCCCACCAATTAAGCTGCAGGCCTCTTACCTACAGTATGAAATATACTGATGAGCTTTCGCTCAGCAAGTACAAATATTATCTCACAAAATGTAACAAATGTTGTGCAACTCATGCATGAATCAATTATGAGTCTTTTATAACCAATTATTGACTTGAACTTATTATCTTGTTTAACATGTGGGCCCCTAGTGTACGTACCAAAAGCGCGCAAGCCTCAGAACGTCAGGGTTTGCAAGGCCCTTACCCATTCTGGAAAACATGAACATGACCCTTCACGTATTAACGGAAGGTTGATAATCATAAACTTGAAACATACATGATCCTCCCGCATCAACGGGAGGTTGGTACGACACCTTACTTGTCTTGGTTTAGTCTTAGTCTTGTTACATTTCCAAGACTAAGAATCTTTACATGTGATCTTAATAGTCATGACGCACATGAACTAGACATGGCATAACTTGATGTATCATGGCTTAACATGACTTATCGTATCATAACATGGCATAACATGACATAACATAACATGACATAACATGACATGACATAACATGGCATAACATAACATGGCATAGCATAGCATGACATAGCATAACTTGGCATAACATGTCATATACTTGAAAATAGATTACTATTTTCCATACTGTAGGTGAGGTTTGTACTTACCTCGTCTACTATGTCCGCTAGTGTCTCGCTCCAAGTCCGGACACAATAGCAGGTTATCTCCTGCTATAATAAAGGACATAGGTAAGGATCTAAAAATGTTGGGGATCTAACCAACATTCATGCATAACCATAGTTATATGTCCCCTCCCTATATGGTATCTTACTTGTCTTAGTCCATATTTAAACTTAGTATCTTGTTGGGCTACGTTGGGTAACCCTGGGCTTTGGCCCAGTTCAATAACCTGGATATCCTTCCAGATTACCGTTGGTCAATCCAGTCTCCATTTCTTGGGTCCCAAAATTCTCTTTGGCTTTTCTTTGAAAAACTTAACATTTAAGTCCTTTTTAATTCAAAAATCCTTTGTTCAACTTTTGAAAAATTATAATTCTTGAGTAGGATTTGTAAAATTATTAAGTGTTGAAAACTGCCCTTGAAACAGCTTTCCACAGTCGAACCATCAGTGTGTGTACAAGAATGTCCTTTTCCTGCACTGTTTTAGAAAATCCTGAGCAGGAATTTCTTATTTCCTGCACAGTTTTAGAAATCCAATTGTATTTGAAAATCTGGGTCAAATCCGAAAAAGTTTTCTTCATGAAAGTTTTAGATATTGAACAACCTTACAACTTTCATGTTTTACTCAAAACCCAGTTTGGAATTTATCCTACTCTTATTTCTTGTTGAACCCACCTGGCCGTGCATGAAATATGGGCACGGTCAGGCTCGGATTTTTATGAAAACCGAAGCCTTTGTAGCCTTATTTTGCAAAACGGTCCATATAGCCCACTAGGAAAAATCCTTATCTACAACTTTTATGTTTTAAGTTTTTCCAGATTCGGCCTCGGAAGGCCTCAAAATCAGATTTCCAGAAAACTGGCCAGTTTTACCCGAACGGGCATGCTTAGATTCGGTTTACGTCCTAATACGCGCACACTACCTCAATCGGCCGCAACCGAGAGCCTATACCAGTCATGCAGCACTTTCTAACGTTCATTCCATCATCATTCATCCATACAATCACATTCAAACCCCAAGGCAGATTTGGGACATACAACCATGCAAACCCTAATTTCCATGCAATTAATCACATAAGCATGCATATCTTGAAATTTAAAATCACCTAAGCACCATGATCAAGCACAACCCTAAAATTTCTAAACTAGGGCAGAAAATTAAATTGAGCTTATGCTCTACAATTCCAACATTGAAATACACTTAAATCTCCAAATTGGAACTTGAATTGAAAAGCCTAAGTTCAAAGAGGCTTACCTTACTCAATTCAAGTGGTTTGCTCAGCTTTTTCCCCTTTTTCCTAGCACCACCACAACCGGCCATCTCCTCTAAATGGGTTCCAAAAATTTTGTTGAACCTTGCTTGCTGTTTCTAGTTCAAAATCCGACCTCCCCCTAAGTTTTCTCCCTTTGGTTTTCAATTTTTTTCTCACTTTTCCTTTCCTCCTTATGTTCGGTTTTTGAGAGAGAATTTTGGCATAGTTTTGCTGATTTTTCTGATTTTTTTGAAGCCAAAACCGACCCCCCTTCAAGCCCTATTTATAGCTGAAAATTAATTAAATTTTGGATTTATTTTTAATCTAAAATTTACTAAAATACCCTTGGGACAAGAATATTTGCACAAAATTTTGCACAAATACCCTCCAAGTGGCCGGCCATTAGGTGCTAGGTGTCATCCCAAAAATTTTTTCCACTTTTCTTTAATCAAGAATGATGTCATAATTCCAAGATAAGGTGATGTCATCATAAGGCCTTGTTTGGCCTTTCCTTTAAAATGCAGTCCACTTTTATGCTACACAGATATTTCTAATACTGTTATTAACTAATAACAGTATTTTATACTGTATTGTAGTCCAAAATTTATCTGTGTAAAAATGAACTGTATAAATTTTTTCTTATTTCTTGAAACCTTTCTTGCCCTTAATATCCTACTTGGTGTGCTTGATTTTTCTATGGCGGTTTTAAATCTTTCTCATGCTATCTTATCTGTAAAGACGGTTTTCGCAGTATATTTCCTATACTGCTTATCATCTTTCAGTACCTTCATTTATTTAACCTCTCTGGTCAACCTTTGACTTTTTCGTCAACTTTGACTTTTTCGGTCAAACTTTGACCAACATGAAATCATAGGATTTTTCTTCCCTTTTTGCTCAAGGGTCACATGCTTGGCTAAGCAAACTGCTTATTGAGTCTCATAGCTAATTAAATGAGAACTCAAATATTTACTGATAAAATTATGAATTTCGCATTGATATTCACAATTTTCATCACAAAAACACATAATATGAACATAGATTTCTTATGTATAAGGAAATCATGAGTCCATGTAATTTTCGGATATTACAACCCACCCTTCTTACAAAATTTTCGTCCTCGAAAATCAGAATAATTATGGGTGGCTTTTCTTCATATCCTCTTCTCGTTCCCATGTTGCTTCCTCAACCTCATGATTTCGCCATAGAGCCTTAACTAAAGGTATAACTTTGTGTCTTAGCACCTTTTCTTCTCGTGCCAAAATTTGAACCGGTCTTTCCTCATAAGTCAGATCCTCGTGAACCTCAATTGGTTCATGACTTAATACATGTGAGGGATCTGAGATATACTTCTTTAGCATCGACACATGAAATACATTGTGCACATATGCTAATTCTTGGGGCAAAGCCAACTTATAGGCCACATTATCAACTCTTTCGAGTACTTCGAATGGTCCTATGTATCTCGGACTTAGTTTCCCTTTCTTTCCAAATCTCATGACTCCTTTGAACGGAGCAATCTTGAGGAAAACCAAGTCTCCTACTTGGAATTCTAGAGGCCTTCTGCGTTTGTCGGCATAACTCTTTTGTCGACTAAATGCAGTTTCCATCCGTTGACGTATGAGTTTTATGGCCTCTGTGGTCCTCCGTATAAAGTCCGTAGACACAAGTTCTTTTTCTCTTGTCTCGTACCAATGGACTGGAGACCTACACCTTCTCCTATAGAGAGCTTCGTAAGGAGCCATTCCAATCGAAGCTTTGAAACTGTTGTTGTACGAGAATTCAATCAAAGGAAGCTTCTTATCCCAAGTTCCTTTGAAGTCCATCACGCATGCTCATAACATATCCTCTAGAGTCTGAATGGTCCTCTCTGATTGTCCATCTGTCTGTGGGTGAAAGGCTGTACTAAAAGTAAGCTTTGTACCCATTGCTTGATGTACACTCTTCCAAAATTTAGAAGTGAAACGACCATCACGATCTGAGATGATCCTTTTGGGGATCCCATGGTAGCGAACGATCTGCGCGACGTACAGGTCCGCTAGCTGCTCCACTGAGAAGCTAAGCTTGATGGCCAAGAAGTGTGCGAATTTCGTCAATCGATCGACAATCACCCAAATAGCATCGTTGCCGCTGGGAGTTCGGGGTAGACCAACCACGAAATCCATTGTCACTTGGTCCCATTTCCATTCTGGGATGGAAATTTTCTGCAATTCTCCTCCGGGACGTTGGTGTTCAGCCTTCACTTTCTGACACGTAAGGCATTTACTAACAAATGTGGCGACGTCATTCTTCATTTTGGGCCACCAAAAACTTTCCTTCAAATCTTTGTACATTTTTGTCGCTCCAGGATGAACGGAATATGGAGTCTCATGAGATTCTTTCAAGATTCGTTCCTTCAACTCGTCCTCATTTGGAATGCATAGTCTATTTTTCCGATAGAGTATGCCCTCGTCAGATATGTTGAAGTCTTACTCCTTTCCTTCTAAGACTTCGTTCCTCGTCCTAAGCAATGAGGCGTCTCCTTCTTGACGCTCCTTCATGCCATCCATAATGGTAGGTTGGAAGGTTAAGGCAGCTAAACCTCCCATAATAAGCTCAATTCCAGCTTCCACTAGCTCCTTTTGAAGGGGCTCAATCAATGACTGAATTGATCTCAACGAGGAAAATGACTTCCGACTAAGAGCATCGGCTACTTTATTCGCTTTCCCAGGATGGTAACGGATGTCTACGTCATAATCCTTCACTAATTCGAGCCATCTTCTTTGTCTCATGTTAAGCTCCTTCTGTGTGAAGATATACTTCAAACTTTGATGATCCGTATAGACTTCACACTTAGCACCGTAAAGATAGTGTCTCCAAATTTCGAGTGCAAATACTACCGCCGCAAGTTCCAAATCATGCGTCGGATAGTTTTTCTCATGATCCTTAAGTTGTCGGGAAGCATACGCGATCACTTTTCCATTTTGCATGAGGACAGCTCCCAATCCTATCTTGGAAGCATCGCTGTATATCACGAAGTTCCCTTCTTCTACTACTGGAATCGTAAGAATTGAGCACTAGTCAGCTTACGTTTTAGCTCTTGAAAGTGTTCTTCACACTTAGCAGTCCATTCGTACTTCTTTCCTTTCCGTGTAAGTGCGGTGAGCGGTGCTGCAATCTTAGCAAATCCCTCAACGAAACGTCGGTAGTAGCCTGCTAAGCCAAGGAAACTACGTACTTCGATGACGTTTTTCGGAGCTGGCCATTGACTTACGGCTTCAATCTTGGCTGGATCTACCGATATGCCTTCTTTGGAAACCACATGTCCTAAGAAATGGACCTTCTCCAACCAAAATTCACACTTGGTGAATTTACCATAAAGCTGGTTTTGCTTTAGAATCCGTAAGGCAATCCTTAGATGCTCTTCGTGCTCCTCCTTAGATCTTGAATAAATCAAGATATCATCTATAAATACGATAACAAACTTATCCAAGTACTCCTTGAATACTCGATTTATCAGGTCCATAAAGGCAGCTGGAGCATTTGTCAATCCAAATGGCATAACGAAGAACTCGTAATATCCATATCTCGTACGAAAGGCCGTCTTGGGAATGTCTCCTTGCCTTATTTGAAGCTGATGATATCCCGATCGCAGGTCAATTTTCGAAAAAATTGAAGCTCCTTTCAATTGATCGAACAAATCATCGATCCTGGGCAATGGATACTTATTCTTGATGGTAATCTTGTTCAATTCCCAATAGTCAATGCACATCCTAAAAGTGTCATCCTTCTTTTTAACAAATAAAACTGGAGCTCCCCATGGTGAATAGCTCTGACGGATGAATCCTCGATCCAGGAGCTCTTGCAACCAAAGCTGCAATTCCTTAAGTTCAGCGGGGGCCATCCTATAAGGTGCCTTGGATACTGGTGCTGATCCAGGAAGCAATTCAATCTCAAAAGAGATCTCTCGCTCCGGTGGTAATCCTGACAAGTCTTCAGGAAAAACTTCTATAAAATCCTTGACTATCGGTACTTCTTCCGGCTTGCTCTTAGTTTCTTGCGTCTTATCCACCATGTTGGCTAAAAATCCCATACATCCTTCTGCCAACAATTTCTTAGCCTTTAGTGCAGAAATGAGCATTTTCGGCTGTTTTGGAGTCGATCCTCTAAAAATGAACTCCTCGCCTCCAATCGGCTTGAACGTGACAATCCGACGTTGACAGTCTATAACCGCGTTGTATTTCCCCAAGAAATCCATACCCAAAATGACATCGTAGTCATATAGGTCGATGATAATCAAGTTAACATACATTTCCCTTCCGCATATAATTATTGGAACATGACGTATCCAATAATCAGACAACAAAATTTCCCCGGAGGGTAATGCAATTCTGAAAGTTCTATCGATCCTATCACTTCCTCTACCTAGTTTCTTAGCAAACTTAGGTGATGTGAATGAATGCGTAGCTCCAGAATCAATTAACACATAAGCATCTTGTTTGGCAAAAGGAAGCTGACTTGTCACCCCTGTGGATGGTCCAGCTTGAACATCCTCCTTAGTATAAGCATAAATGCGTCCTTGAGGTTCTGGGGCTTCAAGTCTGCCTTGGGAAATTTCAGGTCCTTCAAGCTTCATCTGTGCTGCATGAAGCTGATACCCTTGACTCCTTTGTTGGTGCTGCGGACTCTGAAAATTAGCATTGCAGTCCCTAGCATAGTGGCCTTCCTTGCCACACAGAAAGCAACGATTAGTTCCAACACGGCAATCTCCCGGGTGCTTCTTCCCACATTTCTGACAAGTGGGATTCATGCTGCTATCAGGGACATTCCTCTTCTGGGGAAAATTTTGTTGATTTCCCTGTCCCCCTCCATTCCATTTTCTTTTCTGTTGATTATTGTCGTATTGCTTGTTGTTGCTGGGTTGACCGAAGACCCTCCTTGCCCTTTCTGCTGCGGAGGTTGGCTTGGTCTTGCTTGAATCTGCTTAACTTGGGCCTTCCCTTCTCTCTTTTCCTTAAAAAACTTAGCCCGTTGTTCTCTGTTTTGACATACCCAATACTCACCTCGAATCGCCCGGCTGACACATTCAGCAATGGTGATTGGTGGGTAGGGGCCACTGCTAATCACTATAGCCAAATCCGAGCGGAACATCCTCATCATCCGTCTTACTTTGTCCCTCTCGAAGCTGATAAGGTGAGGACAAAGACGTGCTAGTTGCTCAAACTTCTTTACCGCCTCAGCTAATGACAAATTACCCTGGCGAAAATTATTAAATTCATCTTGTTGAGCTTCCATAACATCGGTGTTGAAGTATTTCTCCTTAAATTCCTCAACAAAGTCGTCCCAGGTCATTTGGGTAACATCTCGCCTGATCTGGACTGTTTCCCACCAGAGGCGAGCATCTTTCCTCAGCATAAAGGATGCACAGAGAACTTTCTCTTCATCATCGAGCTTGAGAAAGTTCAAGATAACCTGGAGGTCAATCAACCAATTGTCGGCCTCAATTGGATTTGTTGAACCTTCAAATTTTGGTGCCTTCATGCGCTGAAATTTGTCATATAATTGTTCTGGAGTTCGAACCAGAGGTGCTGGCGGAACAGCCAAAGGCACATCAGGCACTTCAGGAGCTATCGGGTTTTCTGGAATCACCGAGTTAGCATTAGGAATTTCCGGTGCAGCAGGCTGATTCACAGGTGCTGGTGGTATTCCGGTATCAGGAGGTCCTTGATTCTGTTGAGCCAGTTGAGCTCTAAGCCCACCTATCTCTTGTTGTTGGGCTAACATCATCTGTCTTAATTCATTTAACTGGGCCGCAAGATCAACGTCTTGGGTTAGTGCCGTTCTACGCTTTGGTGGCATGGTTCTACACAGAAAACTTATAAAATTATGTCTTTTATATAGAACCATAATCTTAATTCCATATCATAACATAATCATGGAATATATCTGAATCCATCATAATCTTGTTCATATCTGCTTCATAACATAAATGCATAAGTATAACATTTAGGAAGGTATAAAACTTTCCCATCATGTTCATACGTCACTTAATTGCCACCACCAAGCGAAGGCACCACCCAACATTATCCCCGTATCCAATATTGTTCTTAGGTGGCAAAGTTTCACAAATACCACATATAACTTCCATAACGTCGATCTAATTCCATAGTGCGAGAAGTTCCCAACGTGACCATTGAAGAGAGATGCTTACTACGCACGCGAGCTTCTAACTAATTTCTAAGCATAAGAAAACTAACTTAACTTACTTGGGCTGTGGCGGAAGTGATGTGAGGCAAGGTGAAGTAGGCTGGCAGGATACCGCTCTGATACCAAACTTGTAACGCCCCAACCTACGTAGGGCCGTTACCATACATTCATGAACTTATATAACTACTTAAACCTTCTTGGAAAATTGAGAATAAATTTTTTTTTTCAAACTTATATAAACATAGGGTTGCTTGTATAGAAACTTATCATGCATACATACTGAGATAAAAACATATATACATATTTCTTATAACTTGTTCGAGTCTTTAAATCCTCATAATTTTTATACAACGTAACTGTCTTTAAAATATATATAAACTTAAACTTAACATAACTTTGCGGAAGATTTTGCGTAGTGGTATCCCACACCGCCTTCACCCGCCGCATCATCCACCTGGCCTACCAATTAAGCTGCAGGCCTCTTACATACAGTATGAAATATACTGATGAGCTTTCGCTCAGCAAGTACAAACATAATCTCACAAAATGTAACAAATATCTTGCAACTCATGCATGAATCAATTATGAGTCTTTTATAACCAATTATTGACTTGAACTTATTATCTTGTTTAACATGTGGGCCCCTAGTGTACGTACCAAAAGCGCGCAAGCCTCAGAACGTCAGGGTTTGCAAGGCCCTTACCCATTCTGGAAAACATGAACATGACCCTTCACGTATCAACGGAAGGTTGATAATCATAAACTTGAAACATACATGATCCTCCCGCATCAACGGGAGGTTGGTACGACACCTTACTTGTCTTGGTTTAGTCTTAGTCTTGTTGCATTTCCAAGACTAAGAATCTTTATATGTGATCTTAATAGTCATGACGCACATGAACTAGACATGGCATAACTTGATGTATCATGGCTTAACATGACTTATCGTATCATAACATGGCATAACATAACATGGCATAACATGGCATGACATAACATGGCATAACATAACATGGCATAGCATAGCATGACATAGCATAACTTGGCATAACATGTCATATACTTGAAAATAGATTACTATTTTCCATACTGTAGGTGAGGTTTGTACTTACCTCGTCTACTATGTCCGCTAGTGTCTCGCTCCAAGTCCGGACACAACAGCAGGTTATCTCCTGCTATAATAAAGGACATAGGTAAGGATCTAAAAATTTTGGGGATCTAACCAACATTCATGCATAACCATAGTTATATGTCCCCTCCCTATATGGTATCTTACTTGTCTTAGTCCATATTTAAACTTGGTATCTTGTTGGGCTACGTTGGGTAACCTTGGGCTTTGGCCCAGTCCAATAACCTGGATATCCTTCCAGATTACCGTTGGTCAATCCGGTCTCCATTTCTTGGGTCCCAAAATTCTCTTTGGCTTTTCTTTGAAAAACTTAACATTTAGGTCCTTTTTAATTCAAAAATCCTTTGTTCAACTTTTGAAAAATTATAATTCTTGAGTAGGATTTGTAAAATTATTAAGTGTTGAAAACTGCCATTGGAACAGTTTTCCACAGTCAAACCATCAGTGTATGTGCAGGAATGTCCTTTTCCCGCACTGTTTTAGAAAATCCTGAGCAGGAATTTCCTATTTCCTGCACAGTTTTAGAAATCCAATTGTATTTGAAAATATGGGTCGAATCCAAAAAATTTTTCTTCATGAAAGTTTTAGATATTGAAAAACCTTACAACTTTCGTGTTTTACTCAAAATCCAGTTTGGACTTTATCCTACTCTTATTTCTTGTTGAACCCACCTGGCCGTGCATGAAATCTGGGCACGGTCAGGCTCGGATTTTTGTGAAAACCGAAGCCTTTGGAGTCTTATTTTGCAAAACGGCCCGCGCTACCCACTAGGAAAAATCCTTCTCTACAACTTTTATGTTTTAAGTTTTTCCAGATTCTGCCTCTAAAGGCCTCAAAATCAGATTTCCAAAAAACTGGCCAGTTTTACCCGAACTGGCAGTTTTTATGCCTAGATTCGGTTTACGTCCTAATACGCGCACACTACCTCAATCGGCCGCAACCGAGAGCCTATACCAGTCATGCAACGCTTTCTAATGTTCATTCCATTATCATTCATCCATACAATCACATTCAAACCCCAAGGCAGATTTGGGACATACAACCATGCAAACCCTAATTTCCATGCAATTAATCACATAAGCATGCATATCTTGAAATTTAAAACCACCCAGGCACCATGATCAAGCACAACCCTAAAATTTCTAAACTAGGGCAGAAAATTAAATTGAGCTTATGCTCTATAATTCCAACATTGAAATACACTTAAATCTCCAAATTGGAACTTGAATTGAAAAGCCTAAGATCAAAGAGGCTTACCTTACTCAATTCAAGTGGTTTGCTTAGCATTTTCCCCTTTTTCCTAGCACCACCACAACCGGCCCTCTCCTCTAAATGGGTTCCAAAAATTTTGTTGAACCTTGCTTGCTATTTCTAGTTCAAAATCCGACCTCCCCCTAAGTTTTCTCCCTTTGGTTTTCAATTTTTTTCTCACTTTTCCTTTCCTCCTTATGTTCGAATTTTAAGAGAGAATTTTGGCATAGTTTTGCTGATTTTTCTGATTTTTTTGAAGCCAAAACCGACCCCCCTTCAAGCCCTATTTATAGCTGAAAATTGATTAAATTTTGGATTTATTTTTAATCCAAAATTTGCTAAAATACCCTTGGGACAAGAATATTTGCACAAAATTTTGCACAAATACCCTCCAAGTGGCCGGCCATTAGGTGCTAGGTGTCATCCCAAAAATTTTTTCCACTTTTCTTTAATCAAGAATGATGTCATAATTCCAAGATAAGGTGATGTCATCATAAGGCTTTGTTTGGCCTTTCCTTTAAAATGCAGTCCACTTTTATGCTACACAGATATTTCCAATACTGTTATTAACTAATAGCAGTATTTTATACTGTATTGTAGTCCAAAATTTATCTGTGTAAAAATGAACTGTATAAATTTTTTCTTATTTCTTGAAACCTTTCTTGCCCTTAATATCCTACTTGGTGTGCTTTATTTTTCTATGGCGGTTTTAAATCTTTCTCATGCTATCTTATCTGTAAAGACGGTTTTCGTAGTATATTTCCTATACTGTTTATCATCTCTCAGTACCTTCATCTATTTGACCTCTCTGATCAACCTTTGACTTTTTCGGTCAACTTTGACTTTTTCGGTCAAACTTTGACCAACATGAAATCATAGGATTTTTCTTCCCTTTTTGCTCAAGGGTCACATGCTTGGCTAAGCAAACTGCTTATTGAGTCTCATAGCTAATTAAATGAGAACTCAAACATTTACTGATAAAATTATGAATTTCGCATTGATATTCACAATTTTCATCACAAAAACACATAATATGAACATAGATTTCTTATGTATAAGGAAATCATGAGTCCATGTAAATTTTCGGATATTACAACCAGACTATAAATAGCCCAATTTTTTTTTTATTCATAGTATACCATATTTTTTTAATGTATATGGTATATTGTTGTAAACTGTAAAAGTTAACATGACAAATTAACCGTAGGGACAGAGGTCATAATTGTTATGATCAGGTGGTCATAACAAGAATGACCGTTACTCTAAAATGCCCAAAAATGTAAGGTTTTATTTTCTTTTTTGTTTTTTTAACACCATAGTTTAATGACGTATTATGTCATTGATGTGTGTTTTAAAATACACTATACTTCAAAAAGGAATCATAAATTCCTTTTGTTCTACTAGATGAACACCTGGTCATAACAGGAATGACTGTTACTCTAAAATGCCCAAAAATTTAATTTTTTGTTTTCTTTTTCACTTTTTTAACTCCATTATTTAATGAAGTGTTATGTCATCCGTGTGTGTTTTAAAATACACTATGATCCAGAAAGGAATCATAAATTCCTTTTGTTTCACCAGATGAATAGCTGGTCATAAATGTTATGACCACTTGATCATAACAGGAATGGCCGTTAAACTAAAATGTCCAAAAATTCAATTTAATTTTTTTTGTGTTAACTTCAATTTGTTACTATGTTTTATATTATCCCTATGTATTTTAAAATGCAGGTTGATCCAGAAAAGAATCATAAATTTTTTTTGTTTCACAAAAGAGACAGGGGTCATAACTGTTATAACCACTTTGTCATAACTGTTATAACCACTTGGTCATAACAGGAATTACTTTTACTCTAAAATGCCTAAAAATTTAAGATTTTTTTTTGTTAACACAAATTTTTTACTACGTGTTATATTATCTCCGTACATTTTAAAATGCAGGTTTATCTAGAAAGGAATCATAAATACTTTTTGTTTCACAATAGGGACAGAGGTCATAACTGTTATGACCACCTGGTCATAACAGGAATTACCGTTACTCTAAAATGTAAAAAAATTTAATTTAATATTTTTTTTTTGTTAACTCCAATTTTTTACTACGTATTATATTATCCCTGTGTATTTTAAAATATAGGTTGATTCAAAAAGGAATCATAAATTCTTTTTGTTTCACAATAGGGACAGAGGTCATAACTGTTATGACTACCTAGTCATAATAGGAATTTTCTTTACTCTAAAATGCCCAAAAATTTAACATTTTTTTTGTTAACTCTAATTTTTTACTACGTGTTATATTATCCCTGTGTATTTTAAAATACAGGTTTATCCAGAAAGGAATTATAAATTCTTTTTATTTCACAACAGGGACAGAGGTCATAATTGTTATGACTACCTGATCATAACAGGAATGACCGTTACTCTAAAATGCCCAAAAAATCAGGAAATTCCATGTTTCTGGAGCATTAACATTATGGCTGACACCTACTTCCATAAACGCACATTATACGTACTTAGAATAAAGTACATAAATGTTTAATGTCAATTATGCTAAAAATGTTCTACAATATAAAAGTAAAATAACTGATAAAATCATCACACAACTGAACTGGGAGTTGTGAACGATGTCTATGACCTTGTTATTGGACGTATGCGTAAGGGTACTGAGTTAGTACATGTTTGTCGGTTGTGTCCATAACCATTACATCCACCACACCGAATAGTCTTGTGTTCTTCACCTTGGGACAAAATCCTACGAACCCGTGGCCATTCGAGATCACGCTTTGTATTGGGAGGATTGACAATTTGTGATCTGTCCTAGCCCATCTGCGCTGCCAATCGGATGGACTACATGTGCATAGTATGGATAGAGATAATCTTTCATGTAGTAATTAGAGCAATAATTGTATGGATCAATTCGTCGGTGGTTACAGACGGCCATTGCATGAGGGCAAGGAATTTGATCGACCTGAAATCGTCTGCAGGTACCGGTCCTTTCGCTCATATCGACAATCCAGATTTGGGCAGCATTGTTGATGACGGTGTACTCAAACTGTTCAGCAGGCCGTGACTATAACAAAGGGAAGTTTAAGACATTAATTTATTCGAACTCATTTAGTTTAAGACAAAAATTTGAGTATATCGTACGTCATGATGTGGTCGCTATCACATACCGTTACTGTTAGTCCCAATGAGAAGATTGTGTGAATCAGTTTCTCTATCTTGGGGGCCAGTTTCGATGTTATTTTCAGGGTCCTCTTCACGTCTCTCGACAAGCCATCTTTATAGTAGTTCCCTCAACCATTCCACTAAGAACCCAATTTGCATTAACTTGGCTTTTCAATCCACACTGTTCAATGACTCTACAATATTGGTTGTCATGATTGCATACCTCCATCCGTTGAAGTATGCTCGCGACCACTTTGTAGGATCGACCTGCACAAGTTATCGGGACATGTCGGGGTTACGACAACGGACAGATTCCATATGACACTGATGCTCACTTAGAAGATACGACCTCGATGCACCGTCAAAATAGGTCTTCAAAGGGCCTCTGAAATCTTTGTACCTAGTCTTCATGTTTGCAGCCAAGTGTTAGACGCATATCCTGAAGGCAGTATCTGGATACATGAGGTTGGCTGCATATTCGATACCCTTATGCCTATGAGCCACAATAGCAAGAGACTCTCGCATGCCGATTGAATCCCTTAGCTTCTCGAAGAACCATTTCCATGATTCATTGCTTTCCGACGGAATGATACCAAATGCAAGTGGAAATATAGAGCCATTTGCATCGTGATCGCATGCTGCAAGCATCATTCCTCCAAATCTGGCTTTTAGTGCTGACCCATCAACCACAATTACTAGACAACAATAAGGCCAACCGTGTTTCGAAGTAACTAAGCACATGAAGAAGTATTTTAAATAATTTTTTGAGTCTGTCTCAATGTGAATGTTGGATGTAGGATTTTTTTCTCTTAACCATTTCAGACGATGCGAACAGAAATGTAATTATTAAATAATCATTACCATATCGTAAATATATAAGTTATAATGCTAGTCATGAACTTATAACCGGATAAGGGAAATTACCTTTGTGTGACTCTGCATCATCGCCCCTTAGGTTGGTTAGTGTTGCTTCCTTCCCTCGCCATGCTCTAAGATAATTGAAAGACACTCCAAATTCGTCCTACATGTCTCGCATTATTTCTCGAGGTCTATATGAGATATTAGTCGGATCCAAGTATTTTGTCTTAACACACTCCCCAATCATCCAACTCTTGGCTTGACGATGTGCCCTTGAACGATTTCAATTGAACAAGTATGGACGTCGTCGTACCTCTTCATAACAAACAATTCACTACCTCTCATCCTAGTCGCACGCAATTGCCATGAACATCCCTCATTATCTATACATATCATGTGTAATAGAGTAGAGTTCGATCTCTTCACCTTGAATTGGTAGTATTTACTCATGGCATCGTGATGAAGATGGCATTGCAGTAACTTTTTGTTCTCAAAAGTACAATATCTGCACAATGTGACAGGTGTAAAATCAGCAACAACTATTGAGCCGGATAAACTGTCACTACTAGGTACATTAACAGATTGAATTCTAGTAGTATTGACAATAGAATGGGCTCCAATGCTTGCTGCGATACTCTTATCGTTTGAATGACGAGCAGCATCCGCAATATTCAATTCCCTGGTATTACAATCATCATAGTCCGTGCACAAGTCATTATTCAATAATTGATGTTGCTTTTCAATTCCATATTCAGAGTGCAAATCCAGACCTATTGTGGGAGAAGGGATATGAGGAGGACGAGGAGGAAGGACGATCAATTACTATCATTTACAGGTTGCATGGCTTCATCACTCTGTCCACCTTCCCTAGAAGGTTGAACGTCTATGTGGTTGCTTTCCCCTACATCCGGTGGCATCGCTTCAGCCACAGACTCATTCAATACATCGATGCTAATTGGAAATTTGCTAAGTACATGAACATCCTTCTTCTTCAATTGTATGTATAATTTAACATCAGCATCACATTGTATCCTCACAGGAGGCATTCCAGGTTCAACACCGTATCTCATTACTATAGTCTTGTCTGGGCCCCTAATTCCAATAACACTTCTGACCAACTCAATAAGACCAACATATGTTGTGGGAACGGGCACCAATATTTCCTTTATTTCGCCATCAATATATCTCAATGTGTCGTCCCATTGACCATAATACTTGACGAAAACACAAATCTCATCCATTCCTGAATGAAACAGCAACAAGTTAGTCAATATTATATTTACGTTACAAAGGAAGGAAAAATGATGACATATATAGAGAGTTGACTTATATATCAAAACTGGTCACAATGAGAATGACCAGATGGTCATTATAAAAATTACCAGTTTTATTCAAATCGAAAGGTGACTTATATCTTAAAACTGGCCACAATGAGAATGACCGGATGGTCATTATGAAAATGACCATTTTTTTTTTCAAATCGAGAGGTGACTTATATCTTAAAACTGGTAATTTTCATAATGACCGGATGGTCATTATAAAAATGATCATTTTTGTTCAAATCGAAGGTGACTTATATCGTGAAACTGGTCACAATAAGAATAATCGGATGGTCATTATGAAAATGACCCTTTTGGTTCAAATCGAGAGGTGACTTATATATCAAAATTGGTCACAATAAGAATGACCGGATGGTCATTATGAAAATTACCATTTTTATTCAAATCGACAGGCGATTTATATCTCAAAACTGGTCACACTAAGAATGACCGGATGGTCGTTATAAAAATGACCTTTTTGGTTCAAATCAAGAGGTGACTTATATCTCAAAACTGGTCAAATGAGAATGACCGAATGATCATTATGAAAATGACCTTTTTTGTTCAAATCGAGAAGTGACTTAATCTCAAAACTGGTCACAATGAGAATGACCGGATGATCATTATGAAAATGACCATTTTTATTCAAATCTCAAATGATAGGCGAAACAAAAGTTAGATAAATCCATATAATTTCCCCATTATACACAATGTATGACAACTCAAATTTTTGTTTTAAAGCCCCTGTTGTTTTATCAATTTCTATAGATTTTACATTCGCACATAGGTCATAATAAAATTGACCTTTTGGTTATTATGAAAATGACCATTTTCATTAAACTCTCAAATGTGATCAAAACTTCAATTTGTCGCTTAGAACCCCGGTTGTTACTCCTGTTAGTGATTATGACAATAACCATTTGGGTTAGACTATCAAATGAAATGCAAATAATTTTTTTTTTTCGTTATGGTCAAAATCATGACTTCCATTTGGTAAAAATATTATTGACCGACTTGGTCATTAGTATGATGACTAAATGATCATTATGTTGTTTACCATTATTAGTTCAGGAATTTTATGGTAACGAGAAATATTACAATAAAATACCACAAAACGCAGGAAATCTATTTTACTTACTACCCACAGGTGCTACAGGAGACCGATGACTTACCCTCAAAAGTTTAACAGAGAATCATTCTTTAGAATATAATTCAAAACGTATACCCATTTAAAGCATATAGTAATAAATAAAACCAAATAACATGCAGTATTACCTTATATTTGCTGATTGGAAGTGGGAAGATCTTTACTCAAATGGAGAAGGAGCAGATCTGGCAGATTCGGCTCAACTGTGATGAGGATAGAGAGGTGAACGAAGATGGGGTGAGATTTGTTGGACTTAGAGTGAGTTTAGATCAGTGGATAATGGTGTAGAGAGGGTTCGTGAGGCTTCAATGAGAGAAAAATGAGGAAAGAAAAAGTTCAAATTTAGAACTACTATGACTTATATATTGTCGGTGTGGGGGGGGGGATAGGGGGCGGGAAAGTGGGAAAAACATCAGTTTAGGATTGGCTGATGGTATATATGTCTTTATACATCCACCTAAAAAGGGATTGATGACGTGACAGTGCTAGAAATGAAAAAAATAGTGCTATTTTTAATAAAATTTATCCCGCAGGTGCTATTAATGAAATTAACCCTATAAAAAATATAATTTAAACCCAATTGTACGTGGACCCCTCTACCATTATTTATATCATAATTTGAGACATAAAGATAACACCTAAGCGAAGGATGGTCCTTCGAGAAGGACACTAGCCTTCCCACGCACACACATATATATATATATATAACAGAAAGAGAAAGAAGGAAACGGTTTCCTTCTTTCCGTGAGATATATATTTATATGTGGTATACTTATATATATATATATATATATTATACTTGATATTTAAAATATTAAATGGAGAAAGAGGGAAATAACATAATTTACATATGCAGTGGAAAATTGTAGCATAATCTTTTAGGATGTGAAAATTATAGCATATTTTGATTTCTATTTTACTGAAGTACCTAAAATACCCCTACCTCCCTCCCTTCTCTCCCAACTCACTCTCACTTGCACTTCCAGATGATCACTATCGTCGCCGCCATCGGCTGTCTCAGGTAACGTGGATTGCGAACTCCAGCAAGGTGAAATCTTCGTAGGTGCTCCGGACGGAGCCTTGTGATGCCGGAATCACGATTGTCAAGGTGACCTCTCCTATGCAAAGAAGATTTGCGACATACCCTGGATGGAGCCTCGTGATGTCAGAATTACGATCGCGATCCTACTGCGAGCTCGTCATGGGAAATCGCAATGATGAAGCCCTCATACGAAGCTCCGCGACGGTAGGAATCGAGACTCCCACCGGCCTATCATGATGACAGGAATTTTGACAAAATCGCAGTCGGCCATCAATGACGCGACTCCATAAGCTATCGTCACTGAGATCCTCTCCGGCGACGGCGTCTCTGCGGCAGATAATGACTTTGGTTTAGGGTTTGGGGTAGATTTAAGAATTTCAATAATTTGGGGCTGAATTTAAATTAAGATAAAAAATAATTTAAAAAAACAATAAAGGTTTAAAATAAAGGAAATTAATATGAAAAACAAAAGGAAAATATTTAATTTTCTAGAAAATATGGAAGGAAAAGGAATTAAATTTAGTGTTTCTAAGTAAATCTGATATTTTCAAGTAAATTCAATATTTTTAAGTAAAAATCTTTTGGATATTCCATTAAAATAAAGTATTTACAAGTAAATCCGGTATTTTTAAAATATTTTTAATTAATTATATTTCATTAAAATATGGTATTTTCAAGTAAATCTATATTTTTAAACAAATCCAATATTTTCAAATAAAAATCTTTTTGGATATTTCAAATTATTTTCAAATAATTATATTTCATTAAAATACCGTATTTTTGGATAAATCGAATATTTTCAAGTAAATATAATGTTTTCAAATAAAAATCTTTTGGATATTTTGACAAAATACCATATTTTGAAGTAAATTTGATATTTTCAAATTATTTCCAATTAAAGTTATTTAATTAAAATATGATATTTTTAAGTAAATCAAGTATTTTTTGAATTTTTTTGATATTTCATTAAGATACAGTATTTCCAAATAAATCCAAGATTTCCAAATAAAAATCTGTTTGGATGTTTCATTAAAATATGGTACTTTCAAGTAAATCCGATATTTCTAATATATTTGTAATTTATTATACTTCATTAAAATATGGTATTTCCAAGAAAATCCGATATTTTTAAAAGATTTTCAATTAATTATATTTAATTAAAATATGATATTTTCAAGTATATCCGATATTTTTGAATTTTTTGATAGTTCATTAAAATACGATATTTCCAAATAAATCCTGTATTTTCCAGTAAATCTAATATTTTCATATAAAAATCTTTTGAATTTTCATTAAAATACGACATTTTCAAGTAAATTCGGTATTTCCATGCAAATCCGGTATTTTCAAGTAAATCCAATATTTTTAAATATTTTTTTTGAAATTTCATTAAAATATGGTAGTTTTAAGTTAATCCAGTATTTTCAAATAAATTATTTACTTGGAAATAAATTATTTGCTCTTAGTAAATCTAGTATTCACTAGTAAATATGGTATTTTCCGCTCAAATAGATTATTGTATTTACTAATAAATCCACTATTTATTAATAATTCAAATATATTCATTACTGTTTTATTTAACATTACATACTTCTTTTATAAACTTTCTTAAATTACAAAACATACCCTAAAGTTTTTTTAAATTAAAGCCTCAAATTCACTCAAACCCTATCCCTAAATCCCAAATCCAAAAATCCTAAACCAACCCCAAATCAAATATCACCGTTGGACCGCCGGTGCCGGTGCCGGCACCACCGTCACCGCCACCACCAGCATCGTTTCCTCGCAACCGTCGTTCGTCCTCGAGATCTGCTTTCCATAGTGCTGCCGAAGATTGCGATGAAACTCGCCGCCACTGTTGCAATAAAGCTCCCACCGAGAATGATGACCACTGAGGAAAATTAAGTATCAGCTATTATCTCATTCGCACCGACAAAATATCAATTAGAAAATAAAGTATCAGCTATTTACTTAAAAACCCGAAGAAACAAACTATAAATGTCAATATCTATTACATGAACATAATTATAATTACCAAATGAAACTAAAACAAAATTGGTCTTTTATAAATCGTGAAATGAGTTTTCCACGATTGAAAATAATAATAATAATCTAAGAAATTCTCTAGAAGTTTAGTTATAAAGAGTTGAGACATTATATATAAATTGATGAACATTCAAGTCTATGGTTTATAAATTTAAATACTAACTCCGTTAAACTTTCTTCATTAGCCAAAAAAGAAAAAAGAAAAAAAAGAAAAAAAAAGGAAAAAGTTAAAACTCTCCATCATGCTAGATCAAACAATTACATTATTATTATTATTATTGTTTTTTGTTTATTATTTTAAGAGTAATTAACCTAAATGGTTCCTGAATTCTTTCGAAAGTGACGATTTAGTCCATGTTTTTTAATTTTGGTCAAGAAAACTCGAAACTCTCTATATGTTAGTAATTTTAGTTATTTCCGTCCAATTCTATCAAATTTCTAATAGAATCTTGTGCAAATTATCATTTTTTTTTTGTAGTAAAAAGACCAAAATACTTTTCAATGTTCTATTTCCTCTAAACTCTCCCAAAAATCTTTGTTCCTCTCTCTATCTCTCTCTTTGGCGACAACCTCCATCTCCGAAGACAGCCTTCATCTTCAGTGATGCCAGCCCCCCCTCTCTCTTCTCCGTTGCCGAGATCACCCCCACCCCCAGCCGTGCGATGAACTTCGGCTCCTTTCGATCTGGGTTTGCCACTCGCCGCCCCCCAAACGACCAACTCTGGCACCCCTCGGCCATCGAAATCGAGGCTCCCCCCTCCCCCCCAGCATTTTTATTTGGGTTCGTCCCACCCGCCCCCCCCCCCCCCCCCCACAATGACCAACTCCGTCCCTTCCCCGTCCCTTGTTGAAACCGAGGCTCCCCCTCCCCCCACGTTTTTTATTTGGGTTCTCACCTCGCCCCCACAATTACCAACTTCATCCCTCCCCCGCCCCCTGTCATTTATAGATTGCATGGCTTCATCTCTCTGTCATATAATAACCGCCCTTTTTGATTGATTCATGATTTCCTCGTTGAGGAAAAATTAATATTTATGTGAAATATCTGATATGATTTTATCAGATGTATTTGAGTTCTTATAGCATAATAAGACTCAAAAACAGCTTGCTTAGTTAAGCATGATGCCTTTTGAGGAAAAAGGCATAATTATAATTTATGATCTTGCCTGGTCAAACTTTGACCAGAATAGTCAAATGTATGAATATGACAATACTGCAGTATAGCAAGCAGTATAGGAATTATATTGTGAAAAACCGTTATCACATATAAAAGAGTGAGAATAAGGTTCAAGACCACCCTAAAAAGATCAAGCACATTATTTAGGACAATAAGGGCTAAGTAGCTCGAAGTCATACGAAAAATTTTTATGCAGTCAAATTTTACACAGATGAATTCAGGACTGCAGTCCAGTATGACAATACTATTAATCAGTAAAAAAAGTATTGGAATTATTTAAGTTAATAAGAATATTGACTGCATATTAGGGGGAAGACCAAACAAGGCCTAATGAGGTGACACCTCATCTAGGATAATTAAGTGAATTTTGGAAATTAAAATTAAGTGGATAATTATGAAGTTTTTGGGAGCTAGAATGGAGACACTTGGCCGGCTACCTAAGAGGGTTCTTTAGCAAATATTTTATTTTTAGGGGTAAATGAGTAATTTTGAGAATAAAAATAATTCTAGAAATTAAAATCTTTTTCACCTATAAATAGGTGAGGTGGTGGAGGATTTGGGCAATTAGTTGAAATCCAATTCCTCTAGTTTTCTCTCAAGTCTCTCTCTCTCCCTCCCTAGGCCGAACCCAAGAGGAAAAAAAAAAAAGGTTGGTGGTCGGATTTTTGTGGAGTGAAGCACGAAGAAAAATTTTGGATCCAAAGTTTAGATCCAACTTCAAAAAAATCACCCCTCATCACACCTATTTATAGGTGTAAAATAAATTTCTTTTTTAAATTATTTTTATTCCTTAAATTGCACTCCAAGCCTTCCCAAAAATTTATTTATTGAAAAGCCCCCATGAGGTGGCCGGCCACTAGTGCATGGATAAGGTTCAAGAATGTTCTTGAAATACTTTCCAAATTTTCCAAAAATTCAAAAATAACATAATTATCTTGTAATGAGGTGTCCAACACCTAGGGCTCCGTTTGGCTTTAAATCTTAAAAGCAGTCTATTTTCATGCTAATATAGATATAACAAATACTGTATTCAACTAAAACAGTACTGTCATACCAAATTGCTTCCATAATTTATCTGCATAAAACTGGACTGTGTTTAGAATTTTCTTAGAACTTAAGGCTAATTAGTCCTTACTATCCTAAATAATATGCTTGATTTTTCTAACATAATCCCGTACCTTAAACTTGCTTATCTGTCCATAATGATGGTTTTTCGTACTATAATTTCTACACTGCTTGTTATACAACAAACCATCATACTTTGACTTTTCTGGTCAAACTTTGACCAACATAAAATCATAAATTCCTATCATACCTTAAATCATTCTGGTCAAACCTTGACCGGAATATAATCATAAATTCCTATCATAGCTCAAATCATTCTGGCCAAACTTTGACCGGAATATAATTATACATAAATCCTAACTCTGATAACTCAGATCAGGCAATTCATATACTTATATATAATACAAATTTTGATTCCTTGAGAAACAAGAAATCATAATTTGTAACAAGTCGGTTATTACAATCTTCCCCCCTTAAAAATTTTCGTCCTCGAAAATTAGAACAAGTGGGGATACTTCGCTCTCATATCTTTTTCTAGTTCTCATATTGCTTCTTCAATATTGTGGTTTTGCCACAATACTTTAACCATGGGACTTGTCCTATTTCGTAAGACCTTTTCTTCCCGATCCAGAACCTGAACTGGTTTCTCTTCATATGTCAAGTCGGTTTGAACCTCGATCGGTTCTTGACTTAACACATGGGAAGGGTCAGATACATACTTTTTTAACATCGAAACGTGGAAAACATTATGCACAAAGCTAATTCTTGCGGCAAGGCAAGCTTATAAGCTACATTGCCAATCCTTTCCAAGATTTCGAATGGCCCTGTGTATCTTGGACTAAGTTTTCCCTTCTTGCCAAATCTCATAATCCCCTTCATAGGAGCAATCTTAAGGAAAACATAGTCTCCAACTTGGAATTCTAAGGGCCTTCGACGTTTATCGGTGTAGCTTTTCTGACGACTAAAAGCTACGTTGAGTTTTTGCTTAATCTTCTTAATATCCTCTGAAGTCTTTCAGATAAAATCCGGGGTTTGAAGTTATTTCTGTCCAACTTCTTGCCAATGAATGGGAGATCGATATTTCCTTCCATATAACACCTCAAACGGAGCCATACCAATGGAGGTGTGATAACTGTTGTTGTAAGAACATTCAATCAAAGCTAGCTTCTGATCCCAGCTTCCTTTGAAATCCAAAACATATTATCTTAACATATCTTTCAATGTCTGGATGGTTCGTTCCGACTAACCATCCGTTTGGGGTGAAAAATCGTACTAAACTTTAATTTCGACCCCCTTGCTATGTGAACACTTGTCCAAAATCAAAAAGTGAAACGTCTATCATGATCCGAAATGATCGATTTTGGCACTTCATACAACCTAACAATCTGAGATACATAAATTTCGGCAAGCCTTTCTGCCAAAAAGTGGCTTTGATGGTAATAAAGTGGGCTGATTTGGTTAATCTAGCGATAATAACTCAAATCTATGCTTCCCACTTGCAGCCCTGGGTAATCAGACAATGAAATCCATCGTTGTTTGTTCCCATTTCCATTCTGGGAGTTCAATCTTTTGAAGATCTTCGCCTGGTTGGCGATGCTTAGCCTTAACTTTTTGATAAGTTAGGCATTTTGACACAAAATCTGTGATTTCGTTCTTCATATTCGGCCACCAAAATTCTCCTTAAAATCCTTATACATCTTAGAAGCTCTGAGATGTACCGAGTATGGCATAATATATGCTTCCAACATGATTTGTTTCTTAAGAATTTCAAAGTTAGGAACGCAGATCCTTTCTTTGAAATAAACTATCCCATCCTTAGAGGTCCCAAATTCCTTATTCTTTTCATCAAAAGTTGTGCCTTTTTGCAAAAAGGATTCTTTTCCTTGATGCATCAGGACAGTCTCAAGTCCAACCTTAGAGGCGTCACTATAATTTACAAAAATCCATTCTTTGGGCACCATATGTCTTAAAAAAATGAACCTTTCCTAACCAAAATTCACACTTTGTGAATTTTGGCAGAAGGTGGATTCCTTCTTAACGTTTTCAATATCGTCCTAAGGTGATACTCATGTTCCTCATTGGACCCTGAGTAAACTAAAATATCATCAATAAAGATGGTAACCAACTCATCTAGATGCTCTTTGAATACTCGGTTCATCAGGTCCATAAAAACGACTGGAACATTTGCTAATCCAAATGGCATAACTAGAAACTTGTAATGCCCATATCTGTTGGAAAAAACGGATCCGAAATCAGAGTTACTGCGCAGCGGAAGTTTTAAAATTTTTATGCCGTTTTGAAAAGAATTTCATGATGCATATAACAATAAATTAAATTCATGATCAAGCGTACCTTATTTCTAGGATTCCGGAATCACTAGAGCGTTTGACCAATGTGTCTTCTCTACTATTCTCGAGTTCCACATCTCAGAGTGTGTGTGGGCACACGTTCTATGAATCCAAGCGACCGGTAATGCTTTCCGAAGTCAAGATCCCTCCTTCTCAATTTCGATGTTCCTCGTTGAGAATACGATCCAACTTCTTTCTTCAAAACTACAAAACAGGAACCGGTTAACCTCCTATGAAAATTATCACTCGGTTTAACCTTCCTCACAGTTTTGATTCAATGGAATTTTCTCTCTTTTTCTTTCTCACAAGATTGCCGAATTTTTGAAGCAGAAGAAAACTAAATTATTTTTCTCTTCTCTCTCAAAAACGTTTTTCACAAAGAAAAATTACCAAAAATTAGTTTCTCAAGAATTCTTAGCCTTTATATAGAAGTCTAATCCTTTTCAAAATTTAATTCCTACTTGAAAAATAATTAATAATTATTTTTCTGGATAAATTTTGAACCAAAAGATCATACAACTTTAGGGCTAGATTCATTGAACCTAAAAACATTTTTCCAAGGAGAGAATCTCCTCTAAAAAATTCGGCCACTATAGGATAAATCTAGATTGGTGGTTCAAATTTTAAATCAAGAATCTAGACTAGTGAAAAGATCCTAGTCCTATCCAGATTCAAATTTCTTTTAAACCCTTTTGAATTTAAATAAGATTCACTCATTTGAATTAATATTTTCCACAAACATCAACCATATTAATTAATTTAAATAAATGGAATATTTGAATTTTTTCTTCCTCTCAAAATCCGTGCATCACATTTAAAGGAAAAAAAATTCATCAAATAATCTCCATTATTTAAATCAATTAATAATTTAATGTTAGGAATATATTTGAACAATTTTGGAACAAAATTTTCTTCCCTCCACCTATCTAAAAACCGTGCACCACTTTTAGATTAGGAGAGAAAAACTTTGTTTTCCAAAATTAAATAATTCAAACACAATCTTATTTTCAAAATTCAAACTAACCAATCAGATGTTGACAAATCATGTTATTTGTCTACACTAATCCTACATGTCCAATCCTTTTCCAGATTGCATGTTAGAGAGTACATGTCTTAATAGACATTACAAAATTCCATTTAAATTTACCGATATCATTAGGAACAAATCCCGAGACGCTATATGGAACTACATGAGCTAATAGAGGGACCCGATGGAAATATGTAAAGAGGCTCCTATAATTATGAAATATTAATCCCAGATTAATTATTCATCAATTATCAACTTCAAAACTATTCCACTAAAAGTTTGAAGCTGAACTCCTATTTACATACCATATTACGAAAGCTCTCTCACGCAGTGCTTCTTCCATGATTTATTCATCGCTTGCTTAATCCCCATATGTTATCCATGATTGAATTAAGGACTTTTTCCGTTTTACTTTTTCAATCATTTTAACTTAAAGATTCATTATTCTCCATTGAAAGAACCACCAATTGTAAAACCATATAATTGGTAAACCATCAGAGAACACAAAGTAAACCGATGGTCAAGATCTTGTTATACTATCTTTCAATCCCCGAATAGTGCCTTTAAGTAGATAACATGTACTATCGTTAAGATAGCTATGGATTCCATATCTATGAATCTTGATTTCTCTATCCATAAGTCATGCACCCAAAACACAAGTATATTGACCATAAATTAACAGTGTCTCACTTGTAGTGCATTAAAGTACACAAATCATGGATACGAACTCAAGTAATCATTTCAGGATTAAGATTAATATAGGATGATAATCAAAGCTTCATTTATTCTTATAAACGGAATTATTAAACCAAATCAATTAACACTTTAGGTCCAGTCCAATGTCATACCTCAATACTGGTATACATTAAAGTTTCCACTCGGAACCAATCCGATGGTCAAGACAAACCATCCCTCCAAGGAAGTAGACAACCTGTACAATCTTATCATGAATAAGATCTCCAAATCTCATTCCATCGATTGCGGACTATTTATTTTGACTGTTATCAAATTACTATGTCTTCTATGTATACCCCGTACACATATGGTAATCTGATATATTACCAACAGTCAAGGAGTATTTTATATTTGCTCAAACATACAATCAACAAATGAAAGTAAATAGGACACAACTTATTAAACATGAATAACCTTCTCTTATTAATATCAAAATGTCATATTTACAGAAAATCCCTAATATTGATTTCCTATCCTTAGGGCACATTTAGATCCCAATAATCTCCTACTTGCCCTAAGCGAGTAAATGTGACATATTACGCATCCCCATGCCTTCGACGTGTTCTTCGAATCTTCTGGCCACCAAAGTCTTCGTGAATGGGTCAGCAAGATTGTCCTCTGATGCGATTTTGCAAACCGTCACATTTCCACTCTCAACAAAGCCTTTAATGATGTGATATTTTCTGTCAATATGCTTACTCCTCTTACGATGCCTCGGATCCTTGGTATTAGCTACTGCTGCACTATTATCACAGTAAAGCACTATAGCTTTATCCATACCAGGAACGACCTCAAGGTCATTAAGGAACCTGCGGAGCCATACCGCTTCTTTTGATGCCTCACTGGCTGCCACATATTCGGCTTCCATGGTCGAGTCAGTAATGTAAGATTGCTTAATACTCCTCCACACAACGGCACCACCTCCAAGGGTAAAGACAGATCCTGAAGTCGATTTCCTTGAATCCTGATCTGATTGAAAATCAGAATCTGTGTATCCTATAGGATCAACGTCCTGACCGGAATACACTAGCATATAATCCCTCGTTCTCCGTAGATACTTGAGTATATGCTTGATCGCAGCCCAATGGTTCGGTCCTGGATTCGACTGATATCGACTTACCATACCAACCGCAAAACAAATATCAAGCCTTGTGCATAACATAGCGTACATAAGACTACCTACCGCAGATGCATAAGGTATATTTTTCATACGCTCCTTTTCTTCCGATGTCTTGGGACAGTCATCTCTAGAAAGCTTGATTCCAATCCTGAAAGGTTGGGCACCTTTCTTGGAATCTTTCATAGTAAACTTTTCAAGTACTTTATCAATGTATGAAGCTTGGGAGAGTGCTATCATTTTATTCTTTCTATCTCTAAAGAGTTGAATTCCAATAACATAACTAGCTTCTCCTAAGTCCTTCATGTCAAACTGTTTGGCTAACCAAACTTTGACAGATGATAACATTACCACATCGTTTCCAATAAGCAATATATCATCCACATAAAGTATTAGGAAAACCACTTTCTCGTTCTTGATACATTTATAAACACATGGTTCATCAATGTTTTGTTCGAATCCATAGGTTTTGATTACTTGATCAAACCTAATATTCCAAGAACGAGATGCTTGCTTTAATCCGTAAATGGATTTAAGCAACTTGCACACCTTGTCTTCTTGGCCCTTTGCCTTGAACCCGTCTGGTTGTATCATATAGATATCTTCCTTAAGAGAGCCATTGAAGAAAGCTGTCTTGACATCCATTTGCCAGATCTCATAATCGAGAGCAGCCACAATGGATAAAAGAATGCGGATTGACTTGAGCATTGCTACAGGCGAGAAGGGTTCTTCATAGTCGATTCCTTCTTTTTGCGTATAGCCCTTTGCTACAAGTCTTGCCTTGAAAGTTTCCACTTTCCCATCCATACCTTTTTTCCTCTTGTATACCCACTTACACCCAATCGGTTTTATGCCTTGGGGTAAGTCTACAAGTTTTTAGACCCCATTGGAATCCATAGATTCTATCTCGGTGTTCATAGCCTTTTGCCAAAGACTAGAATCAACATCCTCTATAGCTTCTTTGTACGTAGTCGGATCATCAACATGTTCTATGGATTCTGCTTCAAAAACTTCACCATTGAACATGTACCTTTCAGGTTCCCTGATAATCCTCCCACTACGATGAAGCTCCCGTGGTTGTTGATTCTCTAGTGGTTTTTCTATAGGGTTTTCTGTGACTTTAGGAATATCCAAACCCGAAGTCATCTCCTCAAGCACTATTTTGCTACGAGGTTTAAAGTCTTCCATATAACTTTCCTCTATGAATGTTGCATGTGTAGAAACAAAGACTTTATTTTGCTTCGGATTATAGAACAGACCACCTTTCGTCCCTTTTGGATAGCCAACAAATAAGCACACTTCTGATCGTGACTCCAACTTCTTCACTTCCTTATCCAGGACGTGTGCCGGACAACCCCAAATTCGAATATGATTCAAATTAGGTTTCCTACTCGTCCATAACTCGTAAGGAGTTTTAGGAATCGATTTGGAGGGAACGTTATTCAAAAGATAGCATGCAGTTTGTATGGCGTGCCCCCAAAATGACAAAGGTAATATGGAATAACTCATCATAGACCGGACCATATCTAATAGGGTCCTATTTATTCTCTCAGCTACACCATTCTGTTGAGGAGTACTAGGTACAGTCAATTGGGATTGTATCCCATTCTCTATCAAATATCCTAAGAACTCATCCGATAGGTATTCCCCACCTTGATCCGATCGAAGTGTCTTAATGGACTTTCCTAATTATTTCTCCGCTTCAGCCCGAAATTCTTTGAACTTGTCAAAGGCTTCGCTTTTGCGGGTCATCAAATAGACATATCCATACCTTGAGTAATCATCAATAAAAGTGATATAATACTCATACCCACCACATGCTTCTATGTTCATGGGACCACAAACATCCGTATGTATAAGTTCTAAAAGTTCCTCGACACGACTATCCTTAACAGCAAAGTGCCGTTTAGTCATCTTGCCCTCCAAACAGGATTCACATTGTGGCCAAGGTTCAACCTTATACAAGTCAAGGCTTTCCTCCTTTACCATCCTTTGAATTCTGTTAAGGCTTATGTGACCAAGTCGTAAATGCCAAAGATATGATTTGTTAGAGTGAGAAGACTTATGTCTTTTAGAGTTCCTTTCCAATTCTGTATCAAGCAGTGAGTGCATCTTAGGTTTGATAAAATAAAGATTTCCATGCATCCATCCATTACAGATAAGAGAATTGTTTTTCCTAATAACAACTTTATTATTAAAAGAAACTGAATAAGAATCTTTAATCAAACAAGCTACCGAAATTAGATTCCTCTTAAAACTAGGAACATAAAAACAATGTCTCAAAACAATAAACCTAAATTCATCAAAATAAAGATGTACTTCTCCCACTGCTTCAGCTTGCACCAACATCCCATCACCGGTTCTTAACGTGAAGTTCTCCTCATGCAAACTTCTAGTTATCTTGAACCCCTGCAAAGAAATACAAACATGGTTAGTGGCTCCAGAATCTATAACCCAATTGTCCTTAGATTCTTCCACTAAAAAACCCTCAAGATACAGGACAATGAAATTACCTTTCTGCTTTTTCAAAGCCAGGTATTCTCGACAATCCTTCTTGAAATGTCCTTTCTTCCCACAGTGAAACACTTAGCCTTTTTAGGATCCACCTTTCGCTTCTTAGTCTTGGTAGACTTCTTAGAAACTGGTGCATCCACCACAGGCTTGTTTCCCTTGTTCTTCCCCTTTTCCTTCTTCCTTTTGGGATTAGGAGCAGGCGAACTAGGTTCAGCCACATTTGCCTCAGCCTTAGATCCAGAACCTTTAAAAATATTCTTAAAGGCTTGCAACTCTTTCATCAATTCTATTAAAGACATCTTCTTCCGGTTAAGGTTGTAGGATGCCTGAAACAAATCGAAATCCTTGGATAAGGTTTGGAAAACCATCACCAATTGAGTTACAGCATCGATCTCAGCCCCATTTGTCTGAGCCTCAGACAAATAAGCCATGGCTTTCATCATGTGCTCCTTGATGGGAGTTCCAACCTTCTGCCTGCAGTTCATGAGACCTTTGATAGCATCAGTCTTATCCTGGATAGTTTGCTCACCAAACATCTCCTCCAGGTTATCCATGATCTGCCTAGCAGTTTGATGTTCCTCATGCTGTTTCTGGAGCACGTTAGACATGCTCGCCCGAATATAACACATGGCACTTAGGTTAGAATTGTCCCAGCACTCAAGCGCTACAAATTCTTTATCAGGAGCATCGATCGCAGGCGTAGGTGGTCTAGGTTGGGTTAGGACAAAACTGTGTTTCTCAAAGTTTAGGATGATAAGCAAGTTCCTTTTCCAGTCATTAAAGTTTTCACCAGTTAATTTGTTTTGCGTAAGTATCACAGATAAAGGGCTCGACATTTTGATCTATAATAAGAAAACATGTAATAAGTATGAGCAAACATCCTATCAATTTATAAAATATGATTTTGTAATGAAACATAAAGATCTAAATGCAATCTAAATGTTCATGTGTAAAACCCTTAAAACACATACCTTACAACGATAATTCCTAGCTTCTGCTTTCTAAGCTACCGAGGGGTAGTCATAGAATAACTAGCCAAGAACACGGATCCCATCTGATTAATACATATTCGTCCATGGAGCAAACTCCATTAAATATATATTAACTATCGTTTATTTGGCCACTACTTTACATATCAGAGCCTCGAGGGAGGATTAATAAATAAAGTAGTATGAGTGTATAACCATCGTTTCTAATTTTGAATCCATATTTTACATCCGCCACCGAGGGGTGATCTAAACATAAAATATGCCCAAAATTGTTATCCTTTCAGAAATCTAAATCAATGTGCGCTCTAGGTAAGATACCTATCCGAAGGGAATTCCCGGGTCAAAACCGAGTAGTAGGCACTACCATGCGTAACTATTGGACCAACGATGGAGACCGTAGGTCTTAGTGTATAAAACCTTCTCCCACTCAATCTTTTAAATTAGGGTTTTTGTTTTTCATGTATAAACAATATTTATTGAGTGGTACTCCCTAGTCTATATGGCATGTTATCAATACATCACAAAATAATATAACATATTAATCTAGCAACACATCATCCATGGTTTGCAAAATATGTAAATAGCCGTGGATCATGATTCCATCCTAGAGAAAAGAAAATTGTAAAATTTACAAAAATTAACCGAAACATATATCGGCCTTCATTTGTAGATCCATGCCTTGTATCCTTCTTCAATGTGTCTTCATTCTCCAATGTCACATCTTTTTCGATTTAAATTTAAAATTCAAATTTCAAAAAAGATTATATGTGATTTTTAATTTTAATCAAAATTACAAAATATCAAAATTTAAATAAAAAATCCGGTTTATTAAATTTTAAAATTAAAAAAAAATTTGAAATTTGGAATTTGAAATTTAAATCTCAAAAATTTCAAAATTCATAATAATATCCATTAAATTTAAATTTAAATTTTTAATTTTGATTTTCAAATTATCAAGATCACATATCATTGGAAAATTAAATTTTCAAAAAGATTTTGTGATTTTTTTTATTAAAAAAAATATTTTTTTTAATTGAAAATAACAAAAAACACATAATCACATCCTTTGAAAATTTACTTACCTTCGTTCATCTTCAATCTCCTCGAATCCATTGTATCCCGAATTTTACAAAAAAATTCCTATGCCGTTTCCGGCTCACAAATATTCTAGGAATTGAAAGAACGATCTAGCGGTGATAATAGACCGCATCTATTACACTTGAAAAACTTAGATACAAATTTTAACCTCTATGGAATCATGACCGGCAAAATTGAACAATCATCATATATTATATAAAAATAATATAAAGCATTCAACCTACATCCATTCATAATATATTTAACATACACAAAATAAAACCTAGAGTGCCAACTCTCTAAAATATTTCATTAATGCATAGAGAGAAATTTATTTGATCAAATAATTTATGTTATATGCATAATCATGAGTAGGCTCTGATACCAATTGTTGGAAAAAACGGATCCGAAATCAGAGTTACGGCGCAGCGGAAGTTTTAAAATTTTTATGCCGTTTTGAAAAGAATCTCATGATGCATATAATAATAAATTAAATTCCTGATCAAGCGTATCTTATTTCTCAGATTCCGGAATCACTAGAGCGTTTGACAAACGTGTCTTCTCTACTATTCTCAAGTTCCACATCTCAGAGTGTGTGTGGGCACACGTTCTATGAATCCAAGCGACCGGTAATGCTTTTCGAAGTCAAGATCCCTCCTTCTCAATTCTGATGTTCCTCGTTGAGAATACGATCCAACTTCTTTATTCAAAACTACAAAACAGGAACCGGTTAACCTCCTATGAAAATTATCACTCGGTTTAACCTTCCTCACAGTTTTGATTCAATGGAATTTGCTCTCTTTTTCTTTCTCACAAGATAGCCGAATTTTTGAAGCAGGAGAAGACCAAATTATTTTTCTCTTCTCTCTCAAAAACGTTTTTCACAAAGAAAAATTACCAAAAATTAGTTTCTCAAGAATTCCTAGCCTTTATATAGAAGTCTAATCCTTTTCAAAATTTAATTCCTACTTGAAAAATAATTAATAATTATTTTTCTGTATAAATTTTGAACCAAAAGATCATACAACTTTAGGGCTAGATTCATTGAACCTAAAAACGTTTTTCCAAGGAGAGAATCTGCTCTAAAAAATTCGCCCACTATAGGATAAATCTAGATTGGTGGTTCAAATTTTAAATCAAGAATCTAGACTAGTGAAAAGATCCTAGTCCTATCTAGATTCAAATTTCTTTTAAACCCTTTCGAATTTAAATAAGATTCACTCCTTTGAATTAATATTTTCCACAAACATCAACCATATTAATTAATTTAAATCAATGGAATATTTGAATTTTTTCTTCCTCTCAAAATCCGTGCATCACATTTAAAGGAAAAAAAAATTCATCAAATAATCTCTATTATTTAAATCAATTAATAATTTAATGTTAGGAATATATTTGAATAATTTTGAAACAAAATTTTCTTCCCTCCACCTATCTAAAAACTGTGCACCACTTTTAGATTAGGAGAGAAAAACTTTGTTTTCCAAAATTAAATAATTCAAACACAATCTTATTTTTAAAATTCAAATTAACCAATCACATGTTGACAAATCATGTTATTTGTCTACACTAATCCTACATGTCCAATCCTTTTCCGAATTGCATGTTAGAGAGTACATGTCTTAATAGACATTACAAAATTCCATTTAAATTTACCGATCTCATTAGGAACAAATCCCGAGATGCTATATGGAACTATATGAGCTAATAGAGGGACCCGATGGAAATATGTAAAGCGGCTTTGGGCCCAAACCAATAACTTGGTTAAAATCCCTTCTTGCTTTGTTTTTTTTTTAGAAAACTTAGATTATTTAATTGCCCTAGTTTAAGTTTTTGTGATTGTGCTTGATTAGGTTAAGGTGGTTTATTTATGAGCTGTAAATTGGTTTATGTGCTATGCTTGTTTGATCATTAGGATTGCATGCTAGATGTTTGATAAATTGTATGTCCCCTAAATATGTGCAAGAATGATGTAGAATGGTATGTTGGGGTGCTAGAATATAAGCATGGATAGAATGGAATGGTTTGATGAATTTAGAACCATGCAAACCTTAGGTGATGTAGTTTCGGTATTGGTTTGCATGGACGTGATTGAATCACATGAAGGATGGTTTGAAACATTAGAAACACTTGCATGTGTGATATTAGGCTCCCACTATGGTCAGTTGAGGTAGTGTGCACGAATTAGGACGTAAAACGAACTTAAGAACATAAACTGCTAGTTCGGATATAAACTGGCCAGTTTTCTGGAAAAAGAAAATTGAGGCCTTTAGAGGCCGAATTTGAGAAAACATAAAACATGAAAGTTGTAGAGAATGATTTTTCCTAGGGAGCATCGTGGACAGTTTTCCAAAATGAGGCTCCAACGACCTCGGTTTTTATGAAAATCCGAGCCTGGCCGTGCCCAGGATTCATGCACGGTCAGGTAAGTTCAACAAGGAATAAGGGCACGTTAAATTCCGAACTGGGTTTTTCTCAAAACACAAAAGTTTTAGGGTTTCTCAAGATATGAAACTTTCGTGAAGAAAACTTTTTCATAGTTGATTTGGATTTTTAAATAAAAATTGGAATTCAAAAACTGTGTAGGAGACAAGAAATTCCTGCACAGGATTTTCTAAAAACAAAGCAGAAAAACTGTATTTTCAACCAAACCCAATGTTTTGACTATGAAAACTGTTCCAATGGCAGTTTTCAGCCCTTAACAACTTTTTAAACCCCATTTTAAGAACCATGTATTTTTAACAAAGGGTTTGAAGTAGTTCAGCAAATTTTTCCTAGACAAAGGAAAAAGGATTTTTTTTAAGCGTAGATAAGCAGCAAGATAGTAAGAGATGGTAACCGAGAAGGATACCCGAGTTATTGGGCTTGACCCCCAAAGCCCAAGTTTGATCATATAAGGTTGACTTTGGTTGACCAGATTTGATCAAGGCTTATTACCTTAAGGGTTACCCAACATAACCCGTCGAGATACCAAAAATAGGATAAGCTAAGGTCTAGGGTTATTTGAAATAACCCAATGGATTATAGACCAAGAATGTTAAAGCTTATGCCTAAGGTTAGGATAAGTAACCTAACCCTACCTGTATGGATATGGGCTTAGCACATGTGGTTACTCAATGTAACCTGATAAGTTATAAACCATGATTGGGCTAGTCTCGATCAATAAGGTTACTTATTGTAACCAAGTAAGATATCTGGCATAGGGGACATACAACTAAGACTATGTATACATGTTGGTTAAGACACCAACATTTTTCGGTAATAGACCCTTACCTATGTCCTTCATTCAAGCAGGAAGTAGCCTGCAGCTGTATCCGGACGTGGAGCAGCATAACCCCGGACATAGTAGTCGAGGTAAATACAACTCCGTCTACAGCATAGGCTTTTTGTTGTATACTTGCCCAAGTATGAACGATGAATTCTATGATAGTTGATGTGATGTATGTTTGATATGCTTACGAAATGTCATGTGAATGTTATATGATATGAATATGCCATGATGTATGTTATGTCTATGATGCATGAAGTTATGGTATGAAGCATAATATGAATATGTCTTATGAATGTGTGACCTCACGAAGCATGTTCACCAATTCTAAATAAGTGTAAGATCAAAGATGAGATTATGAAAAACAAGTATGATGGCAAGCAAGTTGCCTGTGTCGTACCGACCCGCTCGCAGGTCGGGTTGGACTATGGTTTGAGTTGGAAATGGACTGGCCGCCCCAACCACTCCATAGTTGCGCACCCGGTACGTACACTTATAGGGCCCATAAGCATGATAAGCAAGAGAAGCATGATAAGCAAGATAAGCATGATAAGCAAAATAAGTATGATAAGCAAGTAAGACATGATAAGCTATGAAAAGTCAAGCAAGTATAATTGGCTCATGCATGATTGGGATAGAATATGTTAGTTATGATTGTATATGTTATGTTATGATGCCATGTTAAGTATGATAGGATATGTTATGTTACGATAAGTTAAGTTATGCCATGATATGCGAAGTCGAGTTATGCTATGATAGGTTAAGTTTGTATTGTGTCGCGGTATAGTAGTTGTACTTGCTGAGCGAAAGCTTATTGTCTTACGTTTATGCTGTAGGTATGCAACCTACGTGCCATTGTTGATACAAGATGGGGGAGCGTGGCAGGGCGAGCTGTGAAATGTGGGAAATAAAGCCGCTACGCGTTTTGTCTTTTCATGTTTATTAATCGTTATTCGAATATCGTTTTTTTTTTATATTGTCATCCGCTCGTACACGCTATATAAAAGAAAAAAAAAATTTCCGCTGTTTTCGCTTAATATGCAAGTATGATTCATGTATGTATGTTACGTAAGTATGTATGTACGGTAGCGGCCTATGCTAGGCGGGTCGTTACACATCAAATAGACGAGGTTTCATCTCACAAAATACGATAGCGGCATCTCGATCCTCGTCCATAACTCGTATCCCGATAAACGAATCTATCAAATTACGAGTACATAATAAATACGTAGCTATACACTAAAATAACTCTTACTTACAATGACAGTGGCGCTGGCAGGCAGACTGTGAAACTAGAAGGCAGGATCCCTCTCTGATACTAACTCTGTAATGACCTGCCCTTACGTAGGCCGTTATCGTACTTATCTTCCATACTAACTTAACATACTTACTTACTTATGCGGAAATATCGTACATATTTTTTTCTTTTTTTTTCCTTTTTAAAACAATTTGACTCAAAACCTTACTACTTACATATTTACAATATACATACATACTTATTTAGTAGTTACTTTTCAAAACTGTCATAACGCAAAATAACTTGTACTTAACTAATATTTACTTATCAAAAGTGTCGTAACATAAAATAACTTTGTACTAAACAAACCATACACATATATATTTCAAAACGCATAGCAGTCTCCATTCCCACGTTTCATAGATAGCCCTGCCAAGCCTCACCGCCTTGCATCAAGAATTACCAGTAGGAAGCTTACCTACAGCATAAACGTAAGTTATGATCTTTCACTCAGCAAGTACAACCTTGAACCCGCAAAACAAACTTAATAAAGCAATGCATGAGTCAATTATGCCTTTATTATGCTTTTATAGTTTTGGGCCCTCATAAGTGTACTTACCGTGGCGCGCAGTCATAGAGTGATTGGAGTGGCCTGCCCAGTCCAACTCAAACCATGAACCAAACCTGACCTAGAGCAGGTCGGTACGACACATCATACTTAAAAACATTTTCTTAAAATAGTTCTTACTTAAAACGTAATCTTCTTCTTACCATATGATTTATTATTTGTGAACATGCTTTATGATGTCACAATAATAAACATACATCATACATATCACATAAATGCATGATCTTTTAAAAACATGCAAAGTCATAAAACCATTTGCCTATGTTGTAGGCGGAGTTGTACTTACAGGTTACGCTAGGTCCTAGGGTTTGTCGTTCCGACAGGTTACCTCAATAGGTTACCTTCATGTTTCCAAAAAGGAAGTAAGATCAGAATCATCCTATCTTACCTTATATTATTTCATTAAATGTTGATACCCTAACCAACATTTATCAGTGACCCTAGATATACGTCCCCCTCATATGCTTTAACAATATCTTTATTGGTTACTAAGTGTAACCTTTACGGCATAAGCCCTAATGGTAATCAAACAATATCCTGTTTGATTACTTAATGAACTTTGGGCTCAAGGCCCAATGATCTGGGTATGGACATCCTATTAGGTTACTATGAGTAACCTTAGATATAGTCCAATCTTGGGTGAACATTTAAAAAGCCTGTTGGGCTACTAAGGCCCAACAATTAAGGTGGTATCCTTTAAGGTTACTTATGTGATAACCAACTTTGTTATAAATTATGATTTCTTGTTTCTCAAGGAATCAAAATTTGTATTATGTATAAGTATATGAATTGCCTGATCTGAGTTATCAGAATTATGATTTATTTATAGTTGTATTCCAGTCAAAGTTTGGCCAGAATGATTTGAGCTATGATAGAAATTTATGATTTTATATTGGTCAAAGTTTGACCAGAATAGTCAAAGTTTGACTAGAAAAGTCAAATTATGATGGTATTGTTGTATAACAGGCAGTATAGAAATTATACTGAGAAAAACTGTCATTACGGATAAATAAGCAAGTTTAAGGTACGGAAGTATGTTAGAAAAATCATGCACAATATTTAAGGCAAGAAGGACTAATTAGCCTTAAGTTCTAAGAAAAACCTAAACGCAGTCCAGTTTTATATAGATAAATTCTGGACTGCAGTTTAGTATGACAATATTGTTTTTAATTAAAAACAGTATTTGTTATATGTGTATTAGTATGAAAATAGACTGCTTTTAAGATTTAAAGCCAAACGGAGCCCTAAGTATTGGACACCTTGTCCAATAGGAATTAAGTAAATTTTTGAATTTATTGAAAAATTGGAAAGTATTTCAAGAACATTCTTGAACCTTATCTTTCACCAAGTGGCCGGCCACCTCATGGGGATTTTTCAGCAAATAAAATTTTTGTAGGGCTTGGAGAGCAAATTAAGGAATAAAAATAAATCAAACTTTGACTTTTCTGGTCAAATTTTGACCATCATTAAATCATACATTCCTATCATGCTTCAAATCATTCTGGTCAAACTTTGACCGGAATACAATCATACATAAATCCTAATTCTGATAACTCAGATCAGGGAATTCATATACTTATACATAATACAAATTTTGATTCCTTGAGAAACAAGAAATTATAATTTGTAACAAAGTCGGTTATTACATTACGAATAGTAACCTAATACTATTCATGTATGATTGGGCTTAGTACCAAAAGTTACTCTAAGTAACCTAACGAGATATTGTTTAAGCATGATAGGCCATGGGCCCTAAGGTTACAGTAAGTAATCAAACAAGTTATCATAAGGTGATCTAGAAGGGGACATATAACTAGGGTTACTCATAGATTTTGGTTAGGATACCAACATTTAATGTTATGGTTAAGAGTAAGATAGGATGATTCTTATCTTATGTCCTTTTTGAAAACAGGGAATTAACCTGTTGTTGCGACCAGTAGGAGCAACAAACTCAGGACTTACGCAATAGGTAAGTACAACTCCACCTACAGCATAGAGAGAAAATGTTTTCACTGCTTGTATATTTTCAAGCTCATGCATACATGTTGAAGTGCATATGATTTATGCTTTATTATTGTGGCATCATGAAGCATGCTCATTAATGATAAATTACTTGGTAAGAATGAGAATACAGTTTTAAGTAAGAAACTGTTTTAAAAGATTGTTTTTAAGAATAAAACTATTTTCAAGGAATCGTTTTCAAGAAGAAAACTATGTTTTAAGAAATTGTTTTCAAGAATAAGTTAAGGAAAAGTTTTCAAGTATGATGGTAAGCAAATTACCTTGTGTCGTACCGACTCGCTCCGAGTCGAGTTTGGTCCATGGTTTGAGTTTGATTGGACTGGCCGCCCTAACCACTCTATGGCAGCGCACCACAGTATGTACACTCAAGTTAAGTAAAGAGCCCAAAAGTATGCTAATATAAGACAGCATAATGAAAGCATAATTGGTTCATGCATGATATTATGAAAAGTTTTGCAGACTTATAGTTGTACTTGCTAAGCGAAAGCTCACGTCTTAAGTTTATGCTATAAGTAAGCAACCTATCAGCAATCGTTCATGCATGACGGTGGGGCGCGGTATGGCTACCTGTTAAATGTTGGGATGGGAACCGCTATGTGTTCGGATTATAATATTTGTAATTGTTACGATACTCAAAGTACTTAATTAAATAAATGAATAAGTACATAGTCGTGTGAATTCAAGTTGTTTTAAAAAAAAAAAATTATTTCATATTCAGCTTGTTAAGTAAGATAAGTATGGTAATGGCCTACGTAAGGTGGGACGTTACATATCCACTCTCCCTAGAAGGTTGAACGTCTATGTGGTTGCTTTCCCCTACATCTGGTGGCATCGCTTCGGCCGCAGACTCATTCAATACATCGATGCTAATTGGAAATTTGCTAAGCACATGAACATCCTTCTTCTTTAATTGTATGTAGAATTTAATATCAACATCACACTGTATTCTCACAGGAGGCATTCCAGGTTCAACACCGTATCTCATGACTATAGTCTTTTCTGGGCCCCTAATTCCAATAACACTTCTGACCAACTTAATAAAACCAACATCTGTTATGGGAACGGGCACCAATATTTCTTTCATTTCGCCGCCAACATATCTCAATGAGCCGTCCCATTGACCATAATACTTGACGAAAATACAAATCTCATCCATTCCTGAATGAAACAACAACAAGTAAGTCAATTTTATATTTACATTACAAAGGAAGGAAAAATGATGACATATATAGAGAATTGACTTATATCTCAAAATTGGTCACAATGAGAATGACCGGATGGTCATTGTGAAAATTACCAGTTTTATTCAAATTGAGAGATGACTTATATATCAAAACTGACCACAATGAGAATGACTGGATGGTCATTATGAAAATGATCATTTTTTTTCAAATCGAGAGGTGACTTATATCTTAAAACTGGTCATTTTCATAATGGCCGGATGATCATTATAAAGATGATCATTTTTGTTCAAATTGAGAGGTGACTTATATCGCGAAACTGGTCACAATGAGAATGATCGGATGGTCATTATGAAAATGACCCTTTTGCTTCAAATCGAGAGGTGACTTGTAATAACTGAAAATTTACACGGACTCATGATTTCCTTGTACATAAGAAATCTATGCTCGTATTATATGTTTTTGTGATGTTTTATGAAAATTATGAATATCAATGTGAAATTCATAATTTTATCAGTAAATGTTTGAGTTCTCATTTAATTAGCTATTAGACTCAATAAGCAGTTTGCTTAGCCAAGCAAGTAACCTTTGAGCAAAAAGGGAAGAAAAATCCTATGATATCATGTTGGTCAAAGTTTGACCGAAAAAGTCAAAGCTGACCGAAAAAGTCAAAGGTTGACCAGAGAGGTCAAATAGATGAAGGTACTGAGATATTATAAGCAGTATGAGAAATATACTGCGAAAACCGTCTTTACAAATAAGATAGCATGAGTAAGATTTAAAACCACCATAGAAAAATCAAGTACACCAAGTAGGGATATTAAAGGTAAGAAAGGTTTCAAGAAATAAGAAAAATTTTATACAGTTCATTTTTACACAGATAAATTTTGGACTGCAATTTAGTGTACAGTACTGTGTATTAGTGAACACAGTATTAGAAATATCTGTGATAGCTTAAAATGGACTGCATATTATGCAAAAAGGCCAAACAAGGCCTTAGGATGCTTACATCACTCTATCTCCCAATTATGACATCATAATTAATTAAGTAAATTTAGGAAAGTATTCTTTCCTTGCTCACCAAGGGATGGCCGGCCACCTAGCATGCTTTTTGTGCAAAATTTTGCTTCTTGAGGGACTAATTTAGCAATTTAGTAAAGTTTCAAAACCTCTATAAATAGGGGTGCCTTTTATTCAAAAAAATTAGAAAAATCTAGCTAAGTTCTGCCCATTTTTCTGCTCCAAAACCGAACCCAAGGCAGCCAAGAAAGAATAGAGCAAAAACAAAAATCCAAGAGAGAATTCACTAGGGGAAGTTCGGATTTCAGCTAGGAAGAAAGAAAAAGTGTTGGAAAAATCTTGGAATCCAATTTTTGGCCAAATGGCCGGTTGGTGGTGAGCAAGAAAACGGTGAGTTAAGTGCTAGGGACTTAGGTGGTGAGTGGCCGGATTTGCTAGGAACCACACCCAAGGGACACAAAAATTTTTGGGAAGGCTAGGGGCAGAGGCCGGTTGCACCTAGGAGCTAAGGAGCTGAAAGTTTTTGGACCAAACCCTAACATCTCTTAGGGTTAAGAAAGGTAAACTCTCCCATAGCCTTAATCTATCTAATTGAGCTTCAATTTGAAATTTATATGTATTTCAAGTTGATAATTGTAAGAGCATAAGCTCAATTTCATTATTGCCCTATTTTAGGATTTAGGTTATGTGCTTGATTAGAATCTAAGGGTGGTTTGGTTTTATTAAGTTTTGTATGATTTTTATGTTGATGCTTGCTTAATTATGTTGATTTCATGTTAGATGATTGATAAGGTTATATGTCCCTAATAGGCTTAAGTATGTTCTGTTTTGTGTTAATATGTTGCATGGTTGGATTGAGATCAATTAGGCAACTTAGAAAGCTATGCAAACCCTAGTTAACCCCAATTTGATAAATGGTTTGCATGGCTGTGTTCTAAAGTATCATTAAAGAAAAATTACGTTAGAAAGCGCTGCATGTTGAATTTAAGCTCCCGCTGTGGTCGGTTGAGGTAGTGTGCACGTATTAGGACGAAAAACGAATTTAAGAATGAAAACTGCCAGTTCGGGTATAAACTGGCCAGTTTTCTGGAAAATGAAATTTGAGGCCCTTAGAGGCTGATTTTGGAAAAACGTAAATCATGAAAGTTGTGGAAAAGGGTTTTTCCTGTAGGAAAACATGGACATTTTTCAAAAATAAGGCTCCAACGGCCTTCGTTTTTATGAAAACCCGAGCCTGACTGTGCCCAGACCCTATGCACGGCCAGGTGAGTTCAACAGGGTAAATGAGTGAGTTGGAGACCGATCTGGGTCTCAAGTTAAACACAAAAGTTTTAGGGTTTCTTAAGATCTAAAACTTTTATGAAGAAAACTTTTTCAAATTCGGCTTTGATTTTTAAATAAAAAAATTGAATTTCAAAATTATGTAGGAAACAGGAAATTCCTGCATAGGATTTTCTAAAACTGTACAGGAAAAGGACATTCCTGCGCATACACTATCAAATTAGCAGTAAGAAACTGTTCCAAAGGCAGTTTCTATTTTTAATGATTTTTACAAAGACCCACTCATAAGATTTCAAGTTTTATAAAGATTTTAAGGAAAAGTGAATTTAAAACCCAAAGTTTTTCCAAAAGTAAAGAAAATGTTTTGAACAAGTTTTGATGAGCAATAACCGGGAAGGTACCGAGTTATTGGATTAGGCCCGAAGCACAAGGATTATCCAATATAACCCAATAAAATATTAAGTATGACTAGTTGGGCCTAAAAACCAGGGTTACTTAAGAGTAACCTAATAGGATGTATTTTTAAGAAAAGCTTAGGCCCAAGATCAGGATTAGTAACCTAACACTGTTATGAAGGCTTAAGTAGCCAAGGTTACTTTAAGTAACCTATCAAGTTATGTTCTAAGTATGATAGGCCCTAAGTCCTAGGGTTATCAATGATACTCAGAAAGTATCAAACATTATTTATAGGGGGGACATATAACCATGATTAAGCATGAATGTTGGTTGGGTTACCAACATTCTATAAGTACAGAATTATTACCCTATGTCCTTCGAAATAGCAGGAGATAGCCTGCTGCGGTATCCTAACTTGGATCAGAACATCTTTGGACATAGTGTACGAGGTAAGTACAAACCTCACCTACAGTATGGAAAATAGTAAGCTATTTTCAAGTATATGACATGATTACATGTTATGTTATGTTATGACAAGTTATGCTATGTCATACCATGTTATACTATGTTATGCTATGTTATGATACGATAGGCCATGTTAAGTCATGTTAAGCTATGATATATCAAGTTATGCCATGTCTAGTCTCATGTGCATCATGACTAATAAGAGCACATGTAAAGATTCTTAGCCTTGGAAATATAACAAGACTAAGACTAAACTAAGACAAGTAACGTGTCGTACAACCTCCTGTTGATGCAGGAGGATCATATATGTTTCAAGTTATGATTATCAACCTGTCGTTGATGCGTGAGGGTATAATGATAATCAACCTTCCGTTGATGCATGAAGGGTTATGTTCATGTTTCCAGAATGGTTAAGGGCCTTGCAAACCCTGACGTTCTGAGGATGCGTGCTTTTGGTACGTACACTAGGGGCCCACATGTTAAGCAAGATAATAAGTTCAAGTCAATAATTTGTCATAAAAGATTCATAATTGATTCATGCATAAGTTGCACGATATTTGTTACGTTTTGTGAGATTATGTTTGTACTTGCTGAGCGAAAGCTCAACAGTATATTTCATACTATAGGTAAGAGGCCTGCAGCTTAAATGGTGGGCCAGGTGGATGATGCGATGAGTGAAGGGCGGTGTGGGATACCACTACGCAAAATTTTCCGTAAGTTATGTTAAGTTTAAATATATATATATATATTTTAAAGAAAGTTACGTTGTATAAAAATATAAGGATTTTAAGACTCGAACAAGTTGTAAGAAGTATGTATGTTTTTATCTTAGTATGTATGCATGATAAGTTTTTCATACGAGCAATTCTATTTTATATGTAAGTTTAAAAAAAAAATTTATCCTCAATTTTCCAAGAAAGTTTAAGCAGTTTTATAAGTCCAAGTATGTATGGTAACTGCCCTACATAGGTTGGGGCGTTACAAGTTTGGTATCATAGCGGTATCCTGCCAGCCTACTTCACCTTGCCTCACATCACTTCCGCCATGGCCCAAGTAAGTTAAGTTATTTTTCTTATGCTTAGAAATTAGTTAGAAGCTCGCATGCGTAGTAAGCATCTCTCGTCAATGGTCACGCCGGGAACTTCTCGCACTATGGAATTAGATCGACGTTATGGAAGTTATATGTGGTATTTATGAAACTTTTCCATAAGAACGATGTTGGATACGAGGATAACGTTGGGTGGTGCCTTCGTTTGGTGGTGGTAATTAAGTGACGTATGAACATGATGGGAAAGATTTACACTTTCCTAGATGTTATACTTATGCATTTATGTTATGAAGCAAATATGAACAAGATTATGATGGATACAGATATATTCCATGATTATGTTATGATATGGAATTAAGATTATGGTTCTATATAAAAGATATGATTTTATTGAACAAGGAGCTTATTTCATAAGTTTTCTATGTAGAACCATGCCACCCAAGCGTAGATCGGCACAGACCCAAGACGTTGATCTTGCGGCCCAAATGAATGAGTTAAGACAGATGATGTTAGCCCAACAACAAGAGGTAGATGGGCTTAGAGCTCAATTGGCTCAGCAGAATCAGGGACCTCCTGATGTCGGAGTACCACCAGCACCTGTGAATCAGCCTGCTGCACCAGAAATTCCTGATGCTGACCCGGTGATTCCAGAAAGCCCGATAGCTCCTGAAGTGCCTGATGTGCCTTTGGCTGTTCCGCCAGCACCTTTGGTTCGAACTCTGGAGCAATTATATGACAGATTTCGGCGCATGAAGGCACCGGAATTTGAAGGATCAACAAACCCAATTGAGGCCGACAACTGGTTGATTGACCTCCAAGTTATCTTGAACTTTCTCAAGCTCGATGATGAAGAGTAAGTTCTCTGTGCATCCTTTATGCTGAGGAAAGATGCTCGTCTTTGGTGGGAAACAGTCCAGATCAGGCGAGATGTTACCCAAATGACCTGGGAGGACTTTGTTGAGGAATTTAAGGAGAAATACTTCAACACCGACGTTATGGAAGCTCAACACAACGAATTCAATAATTTTCGTTAGGGTAATCTATCGGTAGCTGAGGCGGTGAAAAAGTTTGAGCAACTAGCACGTCTTTGTCCTCACTTTATCGGCTCCGAGAGAAACAAAGTAAGAAGGATGATGAGGATGTTCCGCTCGGATCTGGCCGTAGTAATTAGCAGTGGCCCCTACCCACCAATCACCGTTGCTGAATGTGTCAGCCGGGCGATACGAGCTGAGTATTGGGTAGGTCAGAACAAAGAACAACGGGCTAAGTTTTTTAAGGAAAAGAGAGAAGAGAAGGCCCAAGTTAAGCAGATTCAAGCAAGACCAAGCCAACCTCCGCAGTAGAAAGGGCAGGGAGGATCTTTTGGTCAACACAACAACAACAGGCAGTACAGCAGTAATCAACAGAAGAGGAAGTGGAATGGAGGGGGTCAGGGGAATCAACAAAATTTTCCCCAGAAAAGGAATACCCCTGATAGCAGCATGAATCCCACTTGTCAGAAATGTGGGAAGAAGTACCCGGGAGATTGTCGTGCTGGAACTAATCGTTGCTTTCTGTGTGGTAAGGAAGGCCACTATGCTAAGGACTGCAATGCTAATTTCCAGAATCCGCAGCACCAACAAAGGAATCAGGGGTATCAGCTTCATGTAGCACAAATGAAGCTCGAAGGACCTGAAATCTCCCAAGGCAGGCTTGAAGCTCCAACAACTCAAGGGCGCATTTATGCCTATACTAAGGAGGATGTTCAAGCTGGACCATCTACAGTGATGACAGGTTAGCTTCCTTTCGCCCAACAAGATGCTTATGTGTTAATTGATTCTGGAGCTACGCATTCATTTACATCACCTAGGTTCGTTAAGAAACTAGGTAGAGGAAGCGATAGGATTGGAAGAACTTTCAGAACTGCATTACCCTCCGGGGAAGTTCTGTTGTTTGATTATTGGATACGTCATGTTCCAATAATTATATACGGTAGGGAAATGTATGTCGACTTGATTGTCATTGACCTATATGACTACGATGTCATTTTGGGTATGGATTTCTTGGGGAAATACAACGCGGTTATAGACTGTCAATGTCGGATTGTCACGTTCAAGCTGATTGGAGGCGAGGAGTTCATTTTTAGAGGATCGACTCCGAAACAGCCGAAAATGCTCATTTCTGCGCTAAAGGCTAAGAAGTTGTTGGCAGAAGGATGTATGGGATTTTTAGCCAACATGATGGTTAAGGCAGAAGAAACTAAGAGCAGGCCGGAGGAAGTACTGATAGTCAAGGATTTTATTGAAGTTTTTCCTGAGGACTTGCCAGGATTACCACCGGAGCGAGAGATCTCTTTTGAGATCGAATTGCTTCTTGGATCGGCACCAGTATCCAAGGCACCTTATAGGATGGCCCCTGCCGAACTTAAGGAATTGCAACTTCAGTTGCAAGAGCTCCTGGATCGAGAATTCATCCGTCAGAGCTATTCACCATGGGGATCCCCAGTTTTATTTGTTAAAAAGAAGGATGGCACTTTTAGGATGTGCATTGACTATCGGGAATTGAATAAGATCACCATTAAGAATAAGTATCCACTACCCAGGATCGATGATTTGTTCGATCAATTGAAAGGAGCTTCAATTTTTTCGAAAATTGACCTGCGATCGGGATATCATCAACTTCGAATAAGGCAAGGAGACATTCCCAAGATGGCCTTTCGTACGCGATATGGACATTACGAGTTTCTCGTTATGCCATTTGGATTGACAAATGCTCCAGCTGCCTTTATGGACCTGATGAATCGAGTATTCAAGGACTACTTGGATAAGTTTGTTATCGTCTTTATAGATGATATCTTGATTTATTCAAGATCTAAGGAGGAGCATGAAGAGCACCTAAGGATTGCCTAACGGATTTTAAAGCAAAACCAGCTTTATGCTAAATTCATCAAGTGTGAATTTTGGTTGGAAAAGGTCCATTTCTTAGGACATGTGGTTTCTAAGGAAGACATATCGGTAGACCCAGCCAAGATTGAAGCCGTAAGTAAATGGCCAGCTCCGAAAAACGTCACCAAAGTACGTAGTTTCCTTGGCTTAGCAGGCTACTACCGACGTTTCGTCGAGGGATTTGCTAAGATCGCAGCGCCACTCACTGCACTTACACGGAAAGGAAAGAAGTATGAATGGACTGCAAAGTGTGAAGAACACTTTCAAGAGCTAAAAAGTAAGCTGACTAGTGCTCCAATTCTTACGATTCCAGTGGTAGAGGAAGGGAACTTCGTGATATATAGCGATGCTTCCAAGATAGGATTGGGAGCCGTTCTCATGCAAAATGGAAAAGTGATCGCGTATGCTTCCCGACAGCTTAAGGATCATGAGAAAAACTATCCGACACATGATTTGGAACTTGCAGCGGTAGTATTTGCACTCAAAATTTGGAGACACTATCTTTACGGTGCTAGGTGTGAAGTCTATACGGATCATCAAAGTTTAAAGTATATCTTCACACAGAAGGAGCTTAATATGAGACAAAGAAGATGGCTCGAATTAGTGAAAGATTATGATATAGACATCCGTTACCATCCTGGGAAAGCGAACAAAGTAGCCGATGCTCTTAGTCGGAAGTCGTTTTCCTCGTTGAGATCAATTCAGCCATTGATCGAGCCCCTTCAAAAGGAGCTAGTAGAAGCGGGAATTGAGCTCATTACGGGAGGTTTAGTTGCCCTAACCTTCCAACCTACCATTTTGGATGGCATGAAGGAGCGTCAAGAAGGAGATGCTTCACTGCTTAGGACGAGGAACGAAGTCTTAAAAGGGAAGGAGTCAGACTTCAACATATCTGACGAGGGCATACTCTATCGGAAAAATAGACTATGCATTCCTAATGAGGACGAGTTGAAGGAACGGATCTTGAAAGAAGCTCATGAGACTCCGTATTCCGTTCATCCTGGAGCCACAAAGATGTATAAAGACTTGAAGGAAAGTTTTTGGTGGCCCAAGATGAAGAAAGACGTTGCCACGTTTGTTAGTAAATGTCTTACGTGTCAAAAAGTGAAGGCTGAACACCAACGTCCCGGGGGAGAATTGCAGAAAATTTCCATCCCAGACTGGAAATGGGACCAAGTGACGATGGATTTCGTAGTTGGTCTACCCCGAACTCCCAGTGGCAACGATGCTATTTGGGTAATTGTCGATCGATTGACGAAATCTGCACACTTCTTGGCCATCAAGCTTAGCTTTTCAGTGGAGCAGCTAGCAGACCTATACGTCGCGCAGATCGTTCGCTACCATGGGATTCCAAAATCAATCATCTCAGATCGTGATGGTCGTTTCACTTCTAAATTTTGGAGGAGTGTACATCAAGCAATGGGTACAAAGCTTACTTTTAGTACAGCTTTCACCCAGAAACGGATGGACAATCAGAGAGGACCATTCAGACTCTAGAAGATATGATACGAGCATGTGTGATGGACTTCAAGGGAACTTGGGATAAGAAGCTTCCTTTGATTGAATTCTCGTACAACAACAGTTTTCATGCTTCGATTGGAATGGCTCCTTATGAAGCTCTCTATGGGAGAAGGTGTAGATATCCAGTCCATTGGTACGAGACAAGAGAGAAAGAACTTGTGTCTACGGACTTTATACAGAGAACCACTGAGGCCATAAAGCTTATACGTCGACGGATGGAAACTGCATTTAGTCGACAAAAGAGTTATGCCGACAAACGCAGAAGGCCTCTAGAATTCCAAGTAGGAGACTTGGTTTTCCTCAAGATTGCTCCGTTCAAAGGAGTCATGAGATTTGGAAATAAAGGGAAACTAAGTCCGAGATACATAGGACCATTCGAAGTACTCGAAAGAGTTGGCAATGTGGCCTATAAGTTGGCTTTACCCCAAGAATTAGCATATGTGTACAATGTATTCCATGTGTCGATGCTAAATAAATACATCTCGGATCCCTCACATGTATTAAGCCATAAACCAATTGAGGTTCACGAGGATCTGACTTATGAGGAGAAACCGGTTCGAATTTTGGCACGAGAAGAAAAGGTGCTAAGACACAAAGTTATATCTTTAGTCAAGGTTCTTTGGCGAAATCATGAGGTTGAGGAAGCAACATGGGAACGTGAAGAGGATATGAAGAAAAGCCACCCAGAATTATTCGAATTTTCGAAGATGAAAATTTTGTAAGGAGGGTGGATTGTAATAACCGAAAATTTACACGGACTCATGATTTCCTTGTACATAAGAAATCTATGCTCGTATTATGTGTTTTTGTGATGTTTCATGAAAATTATGAATATCAATGCGAAATTCATAATTTTATCAGTAAATGTTTGAGTTCTCATTTAATTAGCTATGAGACTCAATAAGCAGTTTGCTTAGCCAAGCAAGTAACCTTTGAGCAAAAAGGGAAGAAAAATCCTATGATTTCATGTTGGTCAAAGTTTGACCGAAAAAGTCAAAGCTGACCGAAAAAGTCAAAGGTTGACCAGAGATGTCAAATAGATGAAGGTACTGAGATATAATAAGCAGTATGAGAAATATACTGTGAAAACCGTCTTTACAAATAAGATAGCATGAGTAAGATTTAAAACCACCATAGAAAAATCAAGCACACCAAGTAGGATATTAAGGGCAAGAAAGGTTTCAAGAAATAAGAAAAATTTTATACAGTTCATTTTTACACAGATAAATTTTGGACTGCAATTTAGTGTACAGCACTGTGTATTAGTGAACACAGTATTGGAAATATCTGTGATAGCTTAAAATGGACTGCATATTATGCAAAAAGGCCAAACAAGGCCTTAGGATACTTACATCACCCTATCTCCCAATTATGACATCATAATTAATTAAGTAAATTTAGGAAAGTATTCTTTCCTTGCTCACCAAGGGATGGCCAGCCACCTAGCATGCTTTTTGTGCAAAATTTTGCTTCTTGAGGGACTAATTTAGCAATTTAGTAAAGTTTCAAAACCTCTATAAATAGGGGTGCCTTTTATTCAAAAAAAATAGAAAAATCTGGCTAAGTTCTGCCCATTTTTCTGCTCCAAAACCGAACCCAAGGCAACCAAGAAAGAATAGAGCAAAAACAAAAATCCAAGAGAGAATTCACTAGGGGAAGTTCGGATTTCAGCTAGGAAGAAAGAAAAAGTGTTGGAAAAATCTTGGAATCCAATTTTTGGCCAAATGGCCGGTTGGTGGTGAGCAAGAAAACGGTGAGTTAAGTGCTAGGGACTTAGGTGGTGAGTGGCCGGATTTGCTAGGAACCACACCCAAGGGACACAAAAATTTTTGGGAAGGCTAGGGGGAGAGGCCGGTTGCACCTAGGAGCTAAGGAGCTGAAAGTTTTTGGACCAAACCCTAACATCTCTTAGGGTTAAGAAAGGTAAACTCTCCCATAGCCTTAATCTATCTAATTGAGCTTCAATTTGAAATTTATATGTATTTCAAGTTGATAATTGTAAGAGCATAAGCTCAATTTCATTATTGCCCTATTTTAGGATTTAGGTTATGTGCTTGATTAGAATCTAAGGGTGGTTTGGTTTTATTAAGTTCTGTATGATTTTTATGTTGATGCTTGCTTGATTATGTTGATTTCATGTTAGATGATTGATAAGGTTATATGTCCCTAATAGGCTTAAGTATGTTCTGTTTTGTGTTAATATGTTGCATGGTTGGATTGAGATCAATTAGGCAACTTAGAAAGCTATGCAAACCCTAGTTAACCCCAATTTGATAAATGGTTTGCATGGCTGTGTTCTAAAGTATCATTAAAGAAAAATTACGTTAGAAAGCGCTGCATATTGAATTTAAGCTCCCGCTGTGGTCGTTTGAGGTAGTGTGCACGTATTAGGACGAAAAACGAATTTAAGAATGAAAACTGCCAGTTCGGGTATAAACTGGCCAGTTTTCTGGAAAATGAAATTTGAGGCCCTTAGAGGCTGATTTTGGAAAAACGTAAAACATGAAAGTTGTGGAAAAGGGTTTCTCCTATAGGAAAATGAAGACAGTTTTCAAAAATAAGGCTCCAACGGCCTTCGTTTTTATGAAAACCCGAGCCTGACTGTGCCCAGACCCTATGCACGGCCAGCTGAGTTCAACAGGGTAAATGAGTGAGTTGGAGACCGATCTGGGTCTCAAGTTAAACATAAAAGTTTTAGGGTTTCTTAAGATCTAAAACTTTTATGAAGAAAACTTTTTCAAATTCGGCTTTGATTTTTAAATAAAAAAATTGAATTTCAAAACTGTGTAGGAAAAAGGAAATTCCTGCACAGGATTTTCTAAAACTGTACAGGAAAAGGACATTCCTGCACATACACTATCAAATTAGCAGTAAGAAACTGTTCCAAAGGTAGTTTCTATTTTTAATGGTTTTTACAAAGACCCACTCATAAGATTTCAAGTTTTATAAAGATTTTGAGGAAAAATGAATTTAAAACCCAAAGTTTTTCCAAAAGTAAAGAAAAGGTTTTGAACAAGTTTTGATGAGCAATAACCAGGAAGGTACCGAGTTATTGGATTGGGCCCGAAGCCCAAGGGTTATCCAATGTAACCCAATAAAATATTAAGTATGATTAGTTGGGCCTAAAAACCAGGGTTACTTAAGAGTAACTTAATAGGATGTATTTTTAAGAAAAGCTTAGGCCCAAGATCAGGATTAGTAATCTAACACTGTTATGAAGGCTTAAGTAGCCAAGGTTACTTTAAGTAACCTATCAAGTTACGTTCTAAGTATGATAGGCCCTAAGTCCTAGGGTTATCAATGATACTCAGAAAGTACCAAACATTATTTATAGGGGGGACATATAACCATGATTAAGCATGAATGTTGGTTGGGTTACCAACATTCTATAAGTACAGAATTCTTACCCTATGTCCTTCGAAATAGCAGGAGATAGCCTGCTGCGGTATCCTAACTTGGATCAGAACATCTTTGGACATAGTGTACGAGGTAAGTACAAACCTCACCTACAGTAGGGAAAATAGTAAGCTATTTTCAAGTATATGACATGATTACATGTTATGTTATGTTATGTCAAGTTATCCTATGTCATGCCATGTTATACTATGTTATGCTATGTTATGATACGATAGGCCATGTTAAGTATGTTAAGCTATGATATATCAAGTTATGCGATGTCTAGTCTCATGTGCATCATGGCTAATATATATATATATTTTAAAGAGAGTTACGTTGTATAAAAATAGAAGGATTTTAAGACTCAAACAAGTTGTAAGAAGTATGTATGTTTTTGTCTTAGTATGTATGCATAATAAGTTCTCCATACGAGCAACTCTATTTTATATGTAAGTTTAAAAAAAAAAATTTATCATCAATTTTCCAAGAAAGTTTAAGCATTTTTATAAGTCCAAGTATGTATGGTAACTGCCCTACGTAGGTTGGGGCGTTACATGACTTATATCTCAAAACTGGTTAGAATGAGAATGACTGAATAATCATTATGAAAATGACCATTTTTATTCAAATCGAGAAGTGACTTATATCTCAAAATTGATCACAATGAAAATGACCGGATGGTCATTATGAAAATGACAATTTTCATTCAAATCTCAAATGATAGGCGAAACAAGAGTTAGACAAATCCATATAATTTCCCCATTATACACAACGTATGACAACTCAAATTTTGTTTTAAAGCCCATGTTGTTTTATCAATTTCTATAGATTTTACATTCGCACATAGGTCATAATAAAATTAACCTTTTGGTTATTATGAAAATGGCCATTTTCGTTAAACTCTAAAATGTGATCAAAACTTCAATTTGTCCTTTAGAACCCCGATTGTTACTCCTGTTAGTGATTATGACACTAACCATTTAGGTTAGACTATCAAATGAAATGTAAATAAATTTTTTTTTTCGTTATGGTAAAAATCATGACTTCCATTTGGTAAAAATATTATTGACCGACATGGTCATTAGTATGATGACCAAATGGTCATTATGTTGTTTACCATTATTAGTTCAGGAATTTTTTGGTAATGAGAAATATTACAATAAAATACCACAAAACACAGGAAATCTATTTTACTTACTACCCATAGGTGTTACAGGAGACCGATAACTTATCCTTAAAAGTTTAACAAAGAATCATTTTTTAGAATATAATTCCAAACGCATACCCATTTAAAACATATAGTAACAAATAAAACCAAATAACAAGCAGCATTATCTTATATTTGCTGATTGGAAGTGGGAATATCTCTACTTAAATGGAGTAGGAGCATATCTGGCAGATTCGGCTCAACTGTGACGAGGATAGAGAGGGTGAGTTTAACAGAGTGAACGAAGATGGGGTGAGATTTGTTGGACTTAGAGTGAGTTTAGATCAATGGGTAATGATACAAAGAGGGTTCGTGAGGCTTCAGTGAGAGAAAAATGAGGAAAGAAAAAGTTCAAATTTAGAACTACTATGACTTATATATTGTCGGTGTTGGGGGGGGGGGGGGATGAGGGGGCGGGAAAGTGGGAAAAACATCAGTTTAGGGTTGGCTGAAGGCATATATGTCTTTATACATCCACCTAAAAAGGGATTGATGACGTGACAGTGCTAGAAATGAAAGAAAAAAATAATACTGTTTTTAATAAAATTTATTTCATAGGTGCTATTAATGAAATTAACCCTATAAAAAATAGAACTTAAACCCAATTGAACGTGGACCCCTTTACCATTATTTATATCATAATTTGAGACATAAAGATAACACCTAAGCGAAGGATGGTCCTTCGAGAAGGACACAAGCCTTCCCACACATATATATATATATGTATATATATATATATATATGTATATATATATATAACAGAAAGAGAAAGACGAAACGGTTTCCTACTTTCCGTGAGATATATATTTATATGTGATATACTTATATATATATATATATATTATACTTGATATTTAAAATATTAAAGGGAGAAGGAGGAAATAACATAATTTACATATGCAGTGGAAAATTATAGCATAATCTTTTAGGGCGTCAAAATTATAACATATTTTGATTTCTATTTTACTAAAGTACCCAAAATACCCCTATTTCCCTCCCTTCTCTCCCGACTCACTCTCACTTGCACTTCCAGATGATCGCTGTCGTCGCCGCCATCGGCTGTCTCAGGCAACGTGGATTGCGAATTCCAGCAAGGTGAAATCTTTGTAGGTGCTCCGGATAGAGCCTCGTGATGCCGGAATCACGATTGTCAAGGCGACCTCTCCCATGCGAAGAAGATTCGCGACATACCCTGGATGGAGCCTCATGATGTCAGAATTACGATCGCGATCCCACTGCGAGCTCGTCATGGGAAATCGCACCGACGAAGCCCTCATACGAAGCTCCACGACGGTAGGAATCGAGACTCCCACCGGCCTATCATGATGACAGGAATTTTGACGAAATCGCAGTCGGCCATCAATGACGCGACTCAATAAGCCATCGTCACTGAGATCTTATCCGGCGACGGCGTCTCTGTGGCGGATAATGACTTTGGTTTAGGGTTTGGGGTAGATTTAAGAATTTCAATAATTTGGGGCTGGATTTAAATTAAGATAAAAAATAATTTAAAAAAACAATAAACGTTTAAAATAAAGGAAATTAATATGAAAAACCAAAAGAAAATATTTAATTTTCTAGAAAATATGCAAGGAAAGGGAATTAAATTTAGTGTTTATAAGTAAATCCGGTATTTTCAAGTAAATTTAATATTTTTAATTAAAATTTTTTTAGATATTCTATTAAAATAAAGTATTTACAAATAAATTTGGTATTTTCAAAATATTTTTAATTAATTATATTTCATTAAAATATGGTAGTTTCAAGTAAATCTGTATTTCTAAGCAAATCCAATATTTTCAAATAAAAATCTTTTTGGATATTTCAAATTATTTTCAATTAATTATATTTCATTAAAATACTGTATTTTTTGATAAATCCAATATTTTCAAGTAAATATAATATTTTCAAATAAAAATCTTTTGGATATTTCGACAAAATACCGTATTTTCAAGTAAATTCGATATTTTCAAATTATTTCCATTTAAAGTTATTTAATTAAAATATGATATTTTAAGTATTTTTTGAATTTTTTTGATATTTCATTAAGATACAATATTTCCAAGTAAATCCAAGATTTCCAAATAAAAATCTTTTTGGATGTTTCATTAAAATATGGTATTTTCAAGTAAATCTGAGATTTTTAACATATTTCTAATTTATTATACTTCATTAAAATACGGTATTTCTAAGAAAATCCGATATTTTCAAAAGATTTTCAATTAATTATATTTAATTAAAATATGATATTTTCAAGTATATCCGATATTTTTGAATTTTTTAATAGTTCATTAAAATATGATATTTCCAAATAAATCATGTATTTTCAAGTAAATCTAATATTTTCATATAAAAATCTTTTGAATTTTCATTAAAATACGATATTTTCATGTAAATTCGGTATTTCCATGCAAATCCGGTATTTTCAAGTAAATTCAATATTTTTAAATATATTTTTTTTGAAATTTCATTAAAATATGGTAGCTCTAAGTTAATCCGGTATTTTCAAATAAATTCAAATATTTTCAAATAAATTATTTACTTTTAATAAATCTAGTATTTACTAGTAAATACGGTATTTTCCGCTCAAAAAGATTATTGTATTTACTAATAAATCCACTATTTATTAATAATTCAAATATATTCATTACTGTTTTTTTTTAACAATACATACTTCTTTTATAAACTTTCTTAAGTTACAAAACATGCCCTAAAGTTTTTTAAATTAAAGCGCCAAATTCACTCAAACCTTTTCCCTAAATCCCAAATCCAAAAATCCTAGACCAACCCCAAATCAAATATCACCATTGGACCGCCGGTGCCGGTGCTGGCACCACCGCCACCGCCACCACCAGTGTCGTCTCCTCGCAACCGTCATTCGTCCTCGAGATCTGCTTTCCAAAGTGCTACCGAAGATTGCGATGAAGCTCGCCGTCACTGTTGCAATAAAGCTCCCACCGAGAATGATGGCCACAGAGGAAAATAAAGTATAAGCTATTATCTCCTTCTCACCGACAAAATATCAATTAGATAATAAATTATCAGCTATTTACTTAAAAACCCGAAGAAACAAACTAAGGGGGTGTTTGTTGTTTGAGTTGAGTTGAAAGTTTTAAGTTTGAATAGTAATTTTTATTGATTTTTTAGAAAAGACAAAAACTTTTTCAGAAAAAATAAAAAACCTTTTAAGAAAAAGATAAAAATTTGAGTTTAAACCTTAAGTTTAAACTTGACCTCCAAACGGAGACTAAATGTCAATATCTGTTACATGAACATAATTACAATTACCAAATAAAACTAAAACAAAGTTGGTCTTTATAAATCGTGAAATGAGTTTTCCACGATTGAAAATAATAATAATAATCTAAGAAATTCTCTAGAAGTTTAGTTATAAAGAGTTGAGACATTATATATAAATTGATGAACATTCAAGTCTCTATGATTTATAAATTTAAATAGTAACTCTGTTAAACTTTCTTCATTAGCCAAAAAAAAAAAAAAAGAAAAAAAAGAAAAGTAAAAGGAAAAAGTTAAGACTCTCCCTCATGCTAGATCAAATAAATACAATATTACTATTATTGTTTTTTTGTTTATTATTTTAAGAATAATTAACCTAAATGGTTCCTAAATTCTTTCGAAAGTGACGATTTAGTTCATGTTTTTTAATTTTAGTCAAGAAAATTCTAAACTCTCTATATGTTAGTAATTTTAGTTATTTCCATCCAATTCAATTAAATTTCTAATGAAATCTTATACAAATTATCATTTTTTTATAGTAAAAAGATCAAAATATTTTTCAATTTTCTATTTCCTCAGAACTCTCCCAAAAATCTTTGTTCCTCTCTCTATCTCTCTCTTTGGCGACAACCTCCATCTCCGAAGACAGCCTTCATCTTCAGCTATGCCAGCCCCCCCTCTCTCTCTTCTCCGTTGCCGAGATCACCCCCACTCCCAGCCGTGCGATGAACTCCGGCTCCTTTCGATCTGGGTTTGCCACCCTCCGCCCCCCAAACGACCAACTCCGGCACCCCCGGCCATCGAAATCGAGGCTCCCCCCTCCCCCCAGCATTTTTGATTTGGGTTCGCACCCCCCCCCCCCCCACACAATGACCAACTTCGTCCCTTCCCCGCCCCTTGCCGAAACCGAGGCTCCCCCTCCCCCCACGTTTTTGATTTCGGTTCTTACCTTGCCCCCACAACGACCAACTTCGTTCCTCCCCTGGCCCCTGCCGTTGAAACTGAGGCTCCCCCTCCGCCCAACATTTTTGAGCTGAGTTCGACCCCCGCCCCCGTTTTGATTTGGGTTCGCCAAACAACAACCAACTCCGCCCCCCTCCCCGGCCGTCGAAACTGATGCCCAACCCCTCTCTCCCGTTTGCAATCTAAGTCCTCCCGCCCCCGGCCGGTCATTTTAGTTTTGGGTTTGGTCCCCTCGGCAATTTGGGTTTGCTGCGTCAGATCGGAGGGAGGGAGGGTGGTTTTCGATTTGGGTTTGGCCCCCTCGACGATATGGGTTTGCTGCTTTAGATCGGAGGGAGGAAGAGAGAGAGAGATGAGTTATTTATTTATTTTTGTTAAATTAAATTTACTGTTTAATTACTAAAATACCCTCTCAAACATTAGAAACTTAACCGAATTAAATAAAAATGACTAAAATTACCAATATTTAGAGAATTTAATATTGTCTTGTCAAAAAAAAAAAAAACAGGTATCAAATCGTCATATGGTAAAGAGTTAAGGGGTAATTTAGGTCAATTACTTTTAGTATACGTTTGATAAAATGATTGGAGTTGAAATTGTTAAATTTGAGTTGGTTGACTTTTTAAAAATTAGTTATAAATTTTATGAACTTTTCAGAAAAAAATAAAAATTGAGATAAAAAAAGTTTAGTTAGAGTTAAACTTATGAGCCAAACGCACTCTTACTTGAAAATAAATTAATCAAACAAACTAAATGCACGTGCCCAAACAAACAAGTAATATAAAAACATAGGTGGATTGGGTAATCGATAAGAAAAATTTTCACACTGCCCGCAACCATAACGCAAAAAAAGACAAAACAAAAAACATCATAGTTAGTTTTTGCTCGCGAAAAACCCGCTTTGATTTAGAAGGTGACCACGACAGCAAGGTTGTTAGAGAGCGAGAGAGAGAGAGAGAAGAGAGAGAAAATACACTGTAAGATTGATCTGGGTGACAAGCTTTTACGAGCCAGGGCTCGTAAAGTGGTTGGATTTTCTTGTCCAAAAACAGAGGGGACCAAAAAAAAAAAAGAATGCAAAAAATATGATAAATAAATAAGAGGATCAAACAAAAGAAGAAAAAAAAAATCCCCCACAATTACAGCGTTTGATCTCGTTTCATTGGCGTACCCATTAAGCAGAAGAGAAAAAATGGAGTTTTTCTGATGTGGTTATTTGTGAAAATTGAAATTGTTGAAGAAAAGAAAGAAGAATGAGTACTGCGAATTCGGCTATGGCATCTTCCAAGACCCATCCCAAACGCCTCTACCAAGTTTGGAAGGGTAACAATGTATGCTTCTCTGTCCCTCTGTCTTTTTGTTTTTATTAAAATGCTACATTCTACGTTATATTTTACGAACGACGTGTTCATCTACCTGCCCTCTAGCGACGTAACAAATCAGGTTAAAAAAATGGTCGTAAAATGTAGGGGATGAGTAAAAACATTTTTTGATAACATATGATGGAATGCAACATTTCGATAAAACACATAGAGGATTTTGAAGATCGAAATGGAAAATGGTGAATAGGTACGTGAATAATGAATTGGTTTTTCATGATACGATATTTGAGAATTTGTGGGCTTTAGTTATTTTTTAGGCTTTCCTTTTGTTGTTAACGATCTGTTTAGCATTTGTGCACCTCCATGATGAAACATTAATGGATGTGAATTCTTCAATTTTGTCTTCATCATCTCCATTGGTTACTCATAACATATATATATATACACACACATGTACATACGTATATATATATATATATAATAGTTTTTAATTTTGAAGATTGCCCTTGGGCTATAATGGTTAAAGCAATGGGAGATTTACAAATTGTTGTCTAGATTTGGGCGTGTTTACTAAACCGTAAAAGAGTATAGTTAGATTGAAAAGTAAAGTAATAGGCTAGAAAAGAGGATTATTGGTTCCTTTACTTGCTATTTAGATGGTGTAAAGGAAACAACCCTATTCCCTTTCTTGAGTTTACTAAAATATCTTTTTACACCATCAAACAATCATTGGTGCATGGAAGCTTATTACGACTATATAAAGATAAATTTGGTGTTTAATCCCTTTGGTAATCAATCAATACCAAGGGAGACATAAGGACTGGTATTTTTTTTTTTCATTCCCTATATTTTGTGGGACCCACTAAAATCTTGTTTCTCATTTTATAAGTAAACACATGATTGAAGGGGATAGAAAATGACTATTCACTTTCGCTTTCAAGCGAAGTAAATACGCCCTTTAATCCATGTGTGATTATGAAATCATGGCATAACAATATCATTTTCCTTGCATGCAGTCGTTTCCAAAGAAGGTTGTGATCAATTCAAAATTTTTTTTTCCCTGTGGCATTCAAAATCAAAATGGAGAGGAGAATTCTGGCCTTGTACATAAAATTTATATCTTATGCATTTACGTTCTTAATGTTTCTCATCATTTCTTCTGCTTTCAAGAGTACTGAATTTCAGCATATGAAGGAATTATATAACTGATGGCCTCGTGCTTTTTGACATCTTGAAGTACATTATTCTTCTCTCTCTCTTCTTTCTAGATACCGGCTTCTTCTAAGTGAGTAGCTAGTAGTTTCAGGCCTCGTTTTTTACATATTATCATTTCATGCAAGAAAACACTGGAGATAAGTGTTTGCATTGACTGATTATGATTTCGAAGTTGTAATTTATATATTAGATATCATATTCACTACCACTGACATAGCCTCTTCTTTTTGTGTCAGAAATTCTTGTGTGGCGGAAGAGTTGTCTTCGGTCATGATGCTGGGTCGCTAATTCTAACTTCTTTCCTAATTGGAGGTCCTGCCATAACATTCTGCACACGAATGCTCACGATGACCAAAGGACAAAATCCATTTTTCGTCTACCCTGTACTGATCGGGGGAATCATCCTCACTGTTTTGGTTGGTAAATTGGAACTTTTCTATTTTGTTTTTCTATTAAATTACAATAAGTTAATTAAAAGAAATTATAGCAGAGATCAAGGACAAGCAATCCTCGTATATCATAGAGGTGATAGAAGTAATAAAACTGAACAGTCCTTGTACTAATATCAAGAAGAAAGTCACGAAGACGTTACGTTAAGCAGCTACATGTACAAAAATTGTCTTGCATAGTCTTCGTATCCCTTTCGAGCCAAGGTGCCCAAATGATAGTCCAAGACTGAAGTTTTCGATGTAGCCTTTGCAAAAACATTCTGATTTTGTACACGTTATCATTAGAGCAAGTCATCTTACCTTCTAAAAAAAATTTTCCGAAGAGAGTGTTTATTTATTTATTTATTTTTATTTTTGAGGAAACCATACCTTAACATATCATCAATGAAGAAACAAATTCTGCGAGCTTTCTCTGCTACTTTTGCACATCACTCACCTAGAAGAAGACAAAGCCATATAAATTCCTCTCCAATTTTCAAAACTTTACTTAGTAAAAACTTGAACTCGAGTCAAGAAACGAGGCTTCTCCATAAGATAAGAAGGTCCAGAAAAAAGGGTAGCTGAAGCATCAATCAAAATAATGAAATAATGACTTGTGGTTGAATTTCCGAAAGAATCCGAAAACAGAAAAGGAGTAAACTGAAAGTCTGTCACAGTGGTGTATACTATATAGGAAGGCCGGTGCAACATATGAAGAAAACAAAAACAAAAGCTGACCTGTTGGTGGTTTGTGCAGGATTTTTTGTTTCTATTCTTGACATCTGGTAGAGATCCAGGAATAATTCCGAGGAATTCCCAGCCACCTGAATCAGATTCGGAACCAGACACGCCTACCCCTTCAATGGAGTGGGTCAGTGCTAAAGCCTCCAATCTGAAAATACCCCGAGTAAAGGATGTTACCGTAAATGGCCACACGGTCAAAGTCAAGTTCTGTGACACTTGTTTGCTATATCGTCCACCTCGTGCTTCTCATTGTTCAATCTGCAACAACTGTGTCCAGAAGTTTGATCACCACTGTCCATGGGTTGGTCAGTGTATTGGATTAGTAAGTTATCACCATATACTTGTTTTAACTTTGTGAAGGAGTGTTCTTCGATTGATTTTCCAAGAAGCTAACTTCCCTGTCCCATCACATTGTGATTGCAGCGCAATTATCCGTACTTCATTATGTTTATATCGTCATCAACCATATTGTGTATATATGTATTTGTGTTTTCCTGGATCAACATTCTTCGAGAGGGTGGACAGTTATGGGGCATTATGTCGCGTGATATCCTATCGGTTATCCTGATCGTCTATTGCTTTATCGCCATCTGGTTTGTTGGTGGACTTACAGTTTTCCACTTCTATTTGATTTGCACTAATCAGGTAAAATCTTTTCTTTTTCTTGTTTCATACATACTACCCTGTAGTTCTCAAATGTCTTTAGACTGTTTTGTAAGGCTTGTTAGTTTATTAGACTTGATTAACGATTTAGTTTATTTCTGCCATAGGATAACAGAGATTGAGCAAAATCTTGTCGTTTATTAGAAATTGTAGATCTTTCTAGAAGTTTGATATCTTATCACTTGAGTTGATGCGATCCATGTATTGAGCAAACTAGAAGTCTTGTTCTAAATTTGTTTTGCATACTTTAATCCTCGTTCTGATCGTAAGATTTTCTTTCTTATACATATGACTTTCCATCGCCAAATAAGTTCCCCCCATGGAATCCAACTTGTTTTTCAGTTCATTGCCCGTCATGGCATCTTTTCAAGCACTGATTCTCTTTACTTGAAGCACTAATGCGAAAGAGCGGGAGAAAATAGACAAATAGGAGCTATGATGACAAAGTACGGGTCTAGGTTCACTAGATAGTTCTTGTTCTTGAATTATTGTCCGCATGATATCGAGTATCATACAGAAATTATGGCTTCATTCTTTTACTCAATGTTTTAGAACTACATAATGACCTTAAAATCGATATTTGATTATGAAGCTTACAATGTCCATAGATTTTTAATTCACCGCTTGGCCCAAATTCATTAATCTTATCGCTGTTCTTTTGCAGACAACTTATGAGAATTTCAGGTACCACTATGATAAGAAGAAAAACCCGTATAGTAATGGGATGCTACGGAACTATAAAGAAGTCTTCTGCTCTAAGATCCCACCTTCAATGATCAATTTCCGAGCATGGACATCGAAAGATGATGATATAGTATCAGGATCGACCACGTCAGAGGGTGATAGAGGCTTCGTTGAAAAAAGAGAGAAATTTGACATAGAAGTGGGACAGAGATTTAGCAAGGATGCTGGTAAAGGACTTCAAATCATTTTGCGGAATTTGGATTATAGTGCTTTCGATGACAATAAGAAGAGGAAGAATTTGGATCAAAGTGGTTTTGATGATCCTTTTAAGAGGAATATTGGAGACAAAGATAAATATTCGCATCAAAGTTCTGGCATTGGAAGTAGTACTAGTTACGATAAGAGGACAGTATCTCCTATTAGCTGACACACTCCTGATTTTTAATAGAAAAAGGTAGTTCCTTTTCTTATATCCTCTGTTCTTCTCGATTTCAGTATTTGAAAGAGTATTCCCTGATTAACGAATAGAATTTCATCTGATATGTTCTAACTTTGACAATAAGGGGCCCTTGTATTCACGTCGGAAGATTTTAGTTGCCGAAAAGTACAGCTTTTGACCTAGGCACACAACTTGTGAAATCCCAACACAAAGAAATATGATAGAGCCAAATTTTTCCGACTTCGCAGTTCGATATATGTTATGATTTATTATTCATGGATGTTGATAAGATCCTTCCATATAACAGCACCTTAGGTAATTACATAGCCTTAAGATTAAGGGCGAAAGCTCCAATAAATAGGAAAAAAACCCCTCCCTTCCTTAAAGGAAGAACGTGACATTCTTTTTCCTTCCCGCAGGACTAGGAGATTGGATCTAGGCTTAGCCAATAAATAACTCACTTCACTAATCGTAACAATCATGTTCTCAAGTATTTAACTTACCAAATTTGTTTTAACTTTCCCTAAATTATCTACAAATCACAGCCTATAGAAGGAAGACAACAGAGATTTTAGGCTTAAATTTGCAATAGTCATGCTTAAATGTGAGTGCCTATTCTAATATTCTAAAAATTTAGAAGCTCATATTTTAATTTTAATTTTTTTTATCTTACTTTATGGTGGGGGATTTGAACTTTTGGCCTCAATATTGGAGGTGAGAGTGATGCCGATATACCACTAAGCTAAGCCTACAACCACTAATTATATATATATATATATATATATATTTTAACTGGAGGGTGGGGAATTTGAACTCTTATCTTGAACATTGGAGGCTACTAGGTTAATCCTGCAATCACTAATTCTATAGTTTTTGCTAGAAATAGTTTTATTTATTAACCAAAAAAAAGGGGCGGGGGAGGGGGGGGGGGGGGGGGGGGTGGGGGGTGGGGGGTGGTGATTAACAGTTAAATGTGGTTCTTTCGTGTGCATTAAGATGTTTGATTTAGTGAGAATTTTGTGTTACTATTCAAGTATTTGTATGGTTAATTAACTTTATCATGTCTTAAATCTTCTTACACGGGTTTAGCAGGACCAGGCCTTTCTTCATACAAGGCATATGTAATTCCCATGTGAAGCAGATTGAACAAAGTGGATGGCTTTAATAAACATTCTAAATTGCTGAAATCAGGTGGAAAATGGAGTGCAAAAATCACAAAAAAAAAAAAAAAAGGGAGCAAAAATGATTAAGGATTCAAATCAATTCGTCTTCCATTCTTACGTTCAGATTATGCTACTTTTAACCAAAAACCAGGAAGGAAGTCCAATTTGTGTGCATATCAGTAAGGCGCTATTTCCTTAGATTTTGTTTTTTACAACTTCTACTTTAATCACTCAGTTTGTCGCTCTTTCTTCTTTTTTCGTAGTTAAGCTTGCCAGTAAAGTATTTCTAATCAAATTGTACTATCCATATTGATTTTTCTACTTGGAGCTGATGTAGATTTATTTGTTTCATGGTATGTAAAAATTTAATTGTTGGATGTCAAAAAAAAAAAAAAGGAAAAAAACGGGTGGTAACGCGTTTTCAATTCATCATCCAAATACAAACACAACAAACACTTATAACTGGTGTGGGTTAAGCGAAAGATTCTAAGCTCAAATCCTTCGAGCTGGCAATGTTTTAGAAATTATAAAACACGCGCTAATTACAAGACATGGATACTTGATTAATCAATAAAAACCAGTTTCTAACTTTCTAGCTAAGGGGAGCAATGAATGCTCTCTTAGGCCCCGTTCGCTAGGAAGGTAAGATTGAAAGAATTTAAGTGGAGTAGAATCAAATGTGAAATTACTATTAAGTTATATCAGCAACCTTAAGTAGATTAGAGTATTGATAAAAGGGAGCAGATGATATTATGAATTGAAAAAAAAAAGGGGGAGTGAACAATGTGGATATTTATGTATTTGCCATGTTTCAGCCTATGTGCATACACCAATTAGGCCTCCACTTGTCTTGTGGAAACCAGAGATCTTTACGAAATTTGTTTTTTGTTTTTTTGTTTTTTTAATTTATTTTTTTTGAGGGAATTTTGAAATTGTCTACTTGAAGTTTTAAATAATGTAGGAAGCAAATATATAGCCTTAATATATTTTATGTCCGAGTTGGAGCAACACGCTTTAACCTGTCTTTGGTTGTAGGTATTTGTTAGATTCTGCCAAATGCCAATCCTTGGATTAACCTGTTTACTTACACTATATTCAACTACTATTATTACTTTTTAACTTAAAAGATAAGAGATTCGAATTTTACAACATCCTGATAGAGTAGATATGAAATTATCAATAACGGTGGTGGAGTCATAAATTTTTTTCAGGCGGACATGAACCAAAACTACAACAGTATTTGATCTTTGTTGTTTTTCCCTCAAACGAACTGTACTTGTAAAAGAGTTTAATTTAATTTTAAAGTTCAGTGTTCTACTAAATGAGAAGTTATAAAGTAGTATAATTAATTTTGATTTATTTAAGATGCTAAATCTTAAATGTGAGTACTTAAAAATAAAAAATTTGGGTGAAATTTAAAGTTTCCTTAAAAAATTACAAATGTGGTAATAAAGAAATTTTAAGAGGGCAAATAAGAGATAAAATTGTCAAATGTATTTGTTATAAGGGAAAACGATTATCAAAAGTCGTTAATTTTAAGAACTAAAATAGAAGTTTTTAAAAATTCAGGAGGGCATATGCCCCCTTCTTGTCCACCTTCCTCCATCCCTGACCATTAACTTATACGTGTAATCACATAATCGAATATCTATTTAATTAAAACTGTTAATGGGGCATTTTTTGTATTCACTCAAGATAATACTTGAAATTATGAAAACAAGGTATTTTTGAGAAAATGGGAATAGGCCCAAATTACTTAAATATATGGTAACAATTTTTATGATTGATGGTAACCGGATAGGATGTCAATTTACTATGTTAGGGTTGACATCTATGATTACCAATGATAATCATATTGGATACCAACATTGTATGTTATGACTTATGTGGCAGAACGATTCTTATGTTCTGTTTGGAAACAAAAATATAACCTGTTGCTTTGCCTTTTCGTATGATAGGACAAGAGTTTAGGACAACTTGTAAGTACAAACCTCACCTATAATATGAAAAATAGAAAATTATTTCCAAGCATGATATATTTACATGTAGGCCATTATATGCCATGATTATGTTTATGTCATGTTTTTACCAGTATGCCATGATCATGTATATACCACACTTTATGATTATGACATACTTTATTATTATACCATGGTTGATGATAATACCATGTTTTAAATAGCGTCATGTTTTATAAATATGCCACAAGTTGTTTTATGCCATTGATCATTATGTCATGCCATATTTATGTATCATATGCATCATGGCTAATAAGATTGTAAGTTAAGAATCTTAGTCTTGAAACTAGTCTTTGTTAAAGACTTCATGTGGAAGCATGATTTTAAGCATCCTCATCAAGAGTTAAATAACAAGGCTAAGACGAAACGAAGATGAGTAAAGTGTTGTACCAACCTCCCACAGATCGTGGAGGATTATGTATGTTATAAAATGCTAAGACCTTCCGTAGATCATGAAGGATGATTCCCAGAATTGTTAGGGACCTTGCAAACCCTAACTTTCTGTGGATTGTGCGCATTTGGTATGTACACAAAGGGTCCATATATTAAGCAAGATAATAAGTTCATAATGGAGCATAAGAGATTCATAATCGATCATAAATGGTTCATGCATAAGTTATACAATACTTGTTATGTTTTTATGAGATTAAGTTTGTGCTTGCTGAGCGTAAGCTCATTAGTATATTTCATACTATAGGTAAAAAGCCTGTAACTTAATTGATAGACCATAAGGATGATGCGGCAAATGAAGGGTGGTATGGAATACTACTACGTAAATTTTTTCCGCAAAGCCTTTTGAACCCTAAATATATACATATATATATATATATATATATATACTTAAATAAATTATGTTATACTATATATATGATGTTCGAAGACTTGAGTTAAATGTAAGGATTATGTATGCCTTTATATTTTGATAAACAAGTAATGTATATACATGGAAAATTTATTTATATGGACTACTCTATTTGTATGGTGTTTAAAAAAAATTTTCTAAAATTTTCAAGTAAGTTTAAGTATTTAAAACCGAGATGTAATTTCAGTAAGCATGGTAACGACCCACGTAGCCAGTTCGTTACACAAATCACCATTCTATGAAAACAAAAATAAACAAAATCATTTTAGATCTCATGTTTCTTTTTAATTTTGATAATTACTGAAAAAGTTTAAATGTTTTTTCAAATTACCAAATTACCCCAAACATTTTGTCATAAAAACAAAAGAAAAGCCTCTAATGGACACACCACCCATGGTGGGTCATCATCTACCTGTGACCTGACATATCCTGTAACGACCCATCCTACATAGGCTGTGTAACGCCCCGACCGTCCACGTAGGGCCGACTACGTAAACGTGGGCTGTTACCATGCTTGCTTAACTTAAACCTTATTCTTAACCTTACAGAAAATTTCAGAATAAATTTTTCTTTTCTTCTTTAAACTTTATTTTAAAATCACAACTTAAAAACATCACATACGTAACATGGTACATATTCCTTAAAACATACATATACAACTTGATAATTTAAATAGTTTGCAGAAAAACTTGCGTAGTGGTATCCCATACCGCCCTTCACTTGCTGCATTGTTTCCATGGCCCACCAAGTAAAGCTGCAGGCATTTACCTACAGTATGGAATATACTGATGAGCTTTTGCCTAGCAAGTACAAACATAATCTCACAAAACATAATCAACATTGTGTAACTTATGCATGAACCAATTATGATCAATTACGTATCTTATTATAATCAATTATTGACTTGAACTTATTATCTTGCTTAACATTTGGGCCCCTTGTGTAAGTACCAAAAGCTTGCCAGCCTCAGAACGTCAGGGTTTGCAAGGCCCTTAACAATTTTGGAAAACATGAACATAACCCTTCACGCATCAACGGAAGGTTGATTATCACTTTACCCTCACGCATCAACGAGATGTTGATAATCATAAACTTGAACTTATAACATACATGATCCTTCTGCATCAACAGGAGGTCGGTACGACACCTTACTTGTCTCGGTTTAGTTTTAGTCTGGTTACATTCCTAAGACTAAGAATCTTTACGTGTGATCTTATTAGTCAACATGCCTCATGATGTCACTATCTCATAATGTATATCAACCATAGTATATACATACACATGGCATATCTTATCATAACATATCATAGCTTGATATAACATACATGACTTGTCATAATGTAATACCTAGTTATTCAATGATTACGATTCTTAGTACAGAAATTCAATTGTACTTTAAGAATATATATGAAAATGCCCGGTTAAGGGTTTTTATGACATTTTATGAGTTTTTATGACTTTAAAAGACTAAAAAATGATTGCTTAGTCAAGAAAATGCCCTTTAGGGTAAAAAAGAATGAAAATGGTCAAAATTGTATGTTGGTTAAAGTTTGACCCAAAAACGTCGACGGTTGACCAAAAAGTCAACTGTTGACCACGGGAGTCAAATCTCGGCAAGGAAGTCAACTAACGACAAGAAAGTCAATGGTGGACGAGAAAGCCAAAGATTGACCCCAAAAAGTTAAAGAAAAGTCTGTACGAGTAAAATAGCCGCAGTATAGAATTATACTGTATAGGCCGTTTTTACTGATAAAATGATATGTTTAGAACTTAAAACCACCATAGAAAGACAAGCACATTAAGTAGAATAAAAGGGCAAAAAGGGTTTTAAGAAATAAGGAAATTTTTATACAGTCCGTTTTTACACAGATAAATTTTAGACTGCCGTTCGGTAAATTAATACTGTGCATAAGTGAATCCAGTATTAGAAATACCTGTGTTAAAACAATAATGGACTGCATAACAAGGTAAAGAGCCAAACAAACCTTAGAATGGCTTACCTCATTCACCTTTTGGATTATGACATCATTATGTCATTTAAAAAAAAATTGGAAAGTATTTGGTTGGCATTAGCCATGCAATGGCCGGCCACATGCCCCCCCCCTAAGTCCAATTTCTGATTTTTTTGAGGACTAAAGTGTGCAATTTCAAGAAGTTTCAACCTCTATAAATAGGGGTGCCATAATTCAAAGAAAAATTAGAGAAAAGCAACCAAACTTTGGCCAAATTTTCCTCCACCAAATCCGAACTTCAACTAGAGTGAAAGGAAGGAAATTTTGCAAAAACCAAGTGTGTTTTAAGCCTAGGGATAGTCGGTTTTACCTTAGAGAGCAAGCAAGGAAGTTTGAAAAAAAATTGGAACCCAATTCTAGGCCAAGGGCCGGTTGCGTGGGGCAAGAGGAAAGCAAGAGAGAAAAGTTGAGTCCAAAGGGGGATTTAGGGTTTTAAGTGTTGGTTTCCACTTAGAACATCATTTAAGAGCACTAGAGCATTTGGTGCACAAGTTGGCCAAAGGACCGGCTGTTGGAGAAGGAAAAAGGGGAGCCAAGAGCCAATCCAAAAATTCGGATCCAAGGTGAGGTAAAATTCCTAATTACCTAAGCTTTCATTTGAATTTCATTGGGAAAATTTAAATGTATTTAAGCATGGGTTTGTAATGAGCATAAGCTCACTTTTATTTGCTGCCCTAATTAGAAAGTTAGAGTATGTGCTTGATCTAATAGGGTTTATGGTTTGGTGGTTATGATTTTTGCATGCTAGATGTTTGTGAAATGGTTAGGGTTTATGTGCATTATGTTTGATGCTAAATTTGATTTGCATGTTGAAAGTTGGACGTTAGAAATGCGTTGCATGATTGTCCTAAGCTCCCGATACGGTCGGTTGAGGTAGGGTGTACGTAATAGGACGTAAAACGAATTCGAAACCGAAAACTGCCATCTCGGGTAGAAACTGGCCAGTTTCGGGAAAATCAAATTATGAGGCCTTTAAAGGCCGAGTTTGGAAAAACTCAAAACATGAAAGTTGTAGAACAGGGTTTTTCCTATGAGCATCATGAACAGTTTTTCAAAATGAGGCTCCAATGGCCTCGGTTTTCACTGAAACCCGAGCCTGACCGTGCCCAGGACTATGCACGGCAGGATTAGTTCATCAGGGAATAGGACTAGGTAAACGTCCGAACTGGGTTTTACTCAAAACACGGAAGTTGTAGGGTTTCGTGATAGCTAAAACTTTCGTGAAGAAAACATTTTCAAATTCGGTCTGAATTTTTAAATGGAATTGGATTTCAAAAACTGTACAGGAAATAGAGAATTCCTGTACAGGATTTCTAGAAAACAAATGCAGAAAAAGAATAATTTTGCTTTTGCACTGATAATCGACATTGTGAAGCTATTCCAAAGACAGTTTCCAATAGTCAATAATTTTATGGACACTGTTTTATGATTTCAAATATTTAAAGTAAACAAAAAGGGTTTTTATATACAAAATGTAAGTTTTTTTTCTAAAAGAAAGCAAAAATGGATTTTTAAAACAAAGCTAAGTTTTAATCCGATTAGGGTAAGTTTAAACCCTAGGGTTACTTAATGTAACCAAGTAGGATAACATGAGATTAAGTAAGGGACATATAACTAAAGTTATATATATGTTGGTTATATCACCAACATTTCTAACCCTTACTTTTATGATACGACAGAAGGTAGAGTGCTATAAGTGTCCTGACGGGATCAAGCTCGGTATCAGAGACAGCAAATAAGGTAAGTACAACTCCGCCTACAGCATAGGCTTTGTTGTGAATACTTACCCAAGTATGTTTAATGTTATGAAGTATGTTATATGTTTAGTAAATATTAATTGCTAGGATGTATGCTATAGGTTTAATGCTATGTGTGTAATGAATGCTACATGCTATATGATATGCTATGAAATATGCCATGCTATGTGCTTTGATATGCTATGAAATATGCCATGCTATGTGCTTTGATATGCTATGAGATATGCCATGCTATGTGCTATGATATGCTATGAAGTATGAGCTATGATGTATGCTATGAAATATGTTATGATAAGATACAAGTTATGATATGATTAAGAAGTGATTATATTTAATTGTGTGAAACATCACGAAGCATGTTCACCAATTAAAAAGAATAAGAACAAGGTATGAGACTATGAAAGTATGATGGCAAGCGAGCTTGCCTGTGTCGTACCGACCCGTCCAAGGTCGGGTTGAACTATGGTTTGAGTTGGATTGGGCTGGCCGCCCCAACCACTCCATAGTTGCACGCCCGGTACAGACACTTATGATATGGGGCCCATAGGTAAGATAAGCAAGATAAGTTATGAAAGCATAAGAAAACATAATGAAGCATAAACGGTTCATGCATATGTATGTTATGTTATGCTAAGACATATGTATGTTATGTTATGCTAAGAGATAAGTATGTTATGCTATGCTAAGAGAAGTATGTTATGTTATGTTGTGTCACGGTAGATAGCAGTTGTACTTGCTGAGCGAAAGCTCATTGTCTTACGTTTATGCTGTAGGTAAGCAACCTACGGGAAGTATCTGATACAAGATGGAGGAGCATGGCAGGGCGAACTGTGAAATGTGGGAAATTATACCGCTACGCGTTTTGATATTTTATGTAATCATTTTATAAGTTTCATTTTCACCCAAACGACTTTATTAAGTATTTGTTATACTTACGTATATATATATATGTGCATGAATGGGTACACCATATAAAAAAAAAAAAAAAAAAATTTCCGCTGTTTTCACTAAGTAAGAATTATGAGGAAAGTTAAAGTATGTATGTATGGTAACGGCCTGTGCAAGGCGGGTCGTTACAGAGTTGGTATTAGAGAGGTTTCCTGCAATCCAATTTCACAGTCAGCCTGCCATCGCCACCATCATTGTAAGTTAAATTTTTTTTTATGCATAAATATTTACTATGCGATTATGATATGGTAGATACAGCATTATGGATACGAGACAAGTAGAGGAGGATCGCTACGCAGCTTATGCATTCAACGGAATGCAAGTAGCCAGTTGCATGCAGTCCAAGCCAGGCTCGAAGGACCTTCATTTACGCAAGGAAGACTAGAGGTTCCTGAACCCCAAGTTAGGATTGACGCCTACACCAATGGAGATGCCGAAGCTGGAACTTCACATGTGGTGACAAGATAGATTTCTATCACCACATATGATGTTATTGCATTGTTTAATTCTGGTGCTACTTACTTGTTTGTATTTATAAAGTTTGCCCAGAAATTAGGAAGTAGTATATATAGTTTAAAACAGTCTTTTAAAATTTCTTTACCTTTTGAAGAGATTTTGTAATCCGATATTTTTAATGCAAAATACTTCCGTAATACTATGGCAAAGAATTGCTTGTAGATCTCATCGCAATCAAGCTTTAGGATTTCGATGTGATCTTAGGAATGGATTTCTCGAGTTATTACAACGCTAAGTTTGACTGCGAAGAGCGTTGTGAGACGTTTAGCTTTTACAACAAGGAAAAGTTTAACTTTTACGGACAATTGCGGAGCTTAACAACCGGATGAATTTCGTCAATGAAGGACTTCTACCAGAACGGGAAGTTTCGAGATCGAGTTGCTGCCTATAGCCGCACTAATATCGAAAGTGTCTTACTGTATGACAACCGCCAAGCTAGGAAGTTCCAAGTGAAGTTACAAGATTATGATCAGGAACGAAGATTCCCTTCCAAAGATCAACGATCTTTTCGATTAACTTAGGAGAGCAGTAGTATTTTGAAAGTCGATTCACGATCAGACTATTATCAGCTCAGGATCAAGGAGTCAGATGTCTCCAAAATGGTTGTTTGAACGAGTTACGGGCATTATAAGTTTTTGGTTATGCTGTCTGAATTAATTAATGCCCCAGTTGTTTTTATGGACATTATGAACAGAAGTGTTCAAAGAATACTTAGACAATTCGATATCGTCTTTATTGATGATATTTTATTCAAGGTCCCAAGAGGAACATGAGCATTACCTTAGGTTGGTGATGGAAACATTAAGACAGAATAAGTTATATGTCAAATCGACAAATAAGAGTTTTGGTTGAAGAAAAAGTTCGTTTCTAGGGTCAGGTGGTGCTAAAGGAAGGAATTTCCGTAGACCCTGTGAAGATGGAAGCGGTAGTTTTCGCACTTAAGATTTGGAGACACTATTTGTATGGAAACAAATGCGAAATCTACACCGATCATCAGAGCCTTAAGTATATTTTTACTCAGAAGGAGCTCAACTGGAGACAACGAAGATAGTTAGAACTTGTAAAAGACTACGAGTGTGAGATCCTTTACCACCTCAGAAAGGCAAACAGGGCAGCAGATGCCTTAAGTCGGAAATCTATAGGCATACTGATGGCTATCAAGAGTTTCCTAAGCCACTACAAAGAGAGATTTCTGAGTTTAACTTGGAAATGATAACAGGAAGATTGTCTTCGCTGATCCTTCATTCCGATTTGCTAGATTCCATCAAGTCGCAACAGAGAAAAGATGCATTTTTGATGAAAACGCAACTTTTTGGCGACAATAGCAAGGAATCCAAGATCTCTGCTAATGGTGTCAATTGCTTCAAGGAAAGGATCTGTGTTCCCGACTTTGAATTTTTAAAGAATCAGTTACTGTCAGAGACACACAAGACGTCATATTCAGTACATCTAGTAGCTCCCAAGATGTACAAGAACCTCTGAGGAAATTTTTTTGATGACCAAATATGAATAATGAAGTAGCAGAGTAGGTGTCAAAATGCCTAACTTGTCAGAAAGTTAAGGCTGAACACCGACATCCTGGAGGAGTAATGAGATTTGGCAAGAAAAGGAAGCTTAATCCGAGATATACGGGACCATTTGAAGTCCTTGAAAGGATGGGAAAGGTAACTTATAAGCTTGCATTACGATCAGAATTAGCATCAATACATAACGTTTTTTTTTCACATTTCGATGCTAAAGAAATATGTACCAGATTCTTCCCATGTGCTTAGTCAAGAACCAGTGAAGGTTCAAAGGGATTTGACGTATAAAGAGAAACCAGTTCGAATTCTGGATCGGGAAGCAAAGGTCTTAAGAAATAGAACCATTCCCATGGTTAAAGTAGTATGGTGAAACCACAAGGTTAAAGAAGTAACTTGGGAATCAGAAGATTATGTGAAAAAGAATTACCCCGGTTTGTTCTAATTTTCGAGGACGAAAATTTTTAAGGAGGGTAGATTGTAATACCTAGTTATTCAATGATTACGATTCTTAGTACAGAAATTCAATTGTACTTTAAGAATATATATGAAAATGCCCGGTTAAGGGTTTTTATGACATTTTATGAGTTTTTATGACTTTAAAAGACTAAAAAATGATTGCTTAGTCAAGAAAATGCCCTTTAGGGTAAAAAAGAATGAAAATGGTCAAAATTGTATGTTGGTCAAAGTTTGACCCAAAAACGTCGACGGTTGACCAAAAAGTCAACTGTTGACCACGGGAGTCAAATCTCGGCAAGGAAGTCAACTAACGACAAGAAAGTCAATGGTGGACGAGAAAGCCAAAGATTGACCCCAAAAAGTTAAAGAAAAGTCTGTACGAGTAAAATAGCCGCAGTATAGAATTATACTGTATAGGCCGTTTTTACTGATAAAATGATATGTTTAGAACTTAAAACCACCATAGAAAGACAAGCACATTAAGTAGAATAAAAGGGAAAAAAGGGTTTTAAGAAATAAGGAAATTTTTATACAGTCCGTTTTTACACAGATAAATTTTAGACTGCCGTTCGGTAAATTAATACTGTGCATAAGTGAATCCAGTATTAGAAATACCTGTGTTAAAACAATAATGGACTGCATAACAAGGTAAAGAGCCAAACAAACCTTAGAATGGCTTACCTCATTCACCTTTTGGATTATGACATCATTATGTCATTTAAAAAAAAATTGGAAAGTATTTGGTTGGCATTAGCCATGCAATGGCCGGCCACATGCCCCCCCCCCCTAAGTCCAATTTCTGATTTTTTTGAGGACTAAAGTGTGCAATTTCAAGAAGTTTCAACCTCTATAAATAGGGGTGCCATAATTCAAAGAAAAATTAGAGAAAAGCAACCAAACTTTGGCCAAATTTTCCTCCACCAAATCCGAACTTCAACAAGAGTGAAAGGAAGGAAATTTTGCAAAAACCAAGTGTGTTTTAAGCCTAGGGATAGTCGGTTTTACCTTAGAGAGCAAGCAAGGAAGTTTGAAAAAAAATTGGAACCCAATTCTAGGCCAAGGGCCGGTTGTGTGGGGCAAGAGGAAAGCAAGAGAGAAAAGTTGAATCCAAAGGGGGATTTAGGGTTTTAAGTGTTGGTTTCCACTTAGAACATCATTTAAGAGCACTAGAGCATTTGGTGCACAAGTTGGCCAAAGGACCGGCTGTTGGAGAAGGAAAAAGGGGAGCCAAGAGCCAATCCAAAAATTCGGATCCAAGGTGAGGTAAAATTCCTAATTACCTAAGCTTTCATTTGAATTTCATTTGGAGAAATTTAAATGTATTTAAGCATGGGTTTGTAATGAGCATAAGCTCACTTTTATTTGCTGCCCTAATTAGAAAGTTAGAGTATGTGCTTGATCTAATAGGGTTTATGGTTTGGTGGTTATGATTTTTGCATGCTAGATGTTTGTGAAATGGTTAGGGTTTATGTGCATTATGTTTGATGCTAAATTTGATTTGCATGTTGAAAGTTGGACGTTAGAAATGCGTTGCATGATTGTCCTAAGCTCCCGATACGGTCGGTTGAGGTAGGGTGTACGTAATAGGACGTAAAACGAATTCGAAACCGAAAACTGCCATCTCGGGTAGAAACTGGCCAGTTTCGGGAAAATCAAATTATGAGGCCTTTAAAGGCCGAGTTTGGAAAAACTCAAAACATGAAAGTTGTAGAACAGGGTTTTTCCTAGTGAGAATCGTGAACAGTTTTTCAAAATGAGGCTCCAATGGCCTCGGTTTTCACTGAAACCCGAGCCTGACCGTGCCCAGGACTATGCACGGCCAGGATTAGTTCATCAGGGAATAGGACTAGGTAAACGTCCGAACTGGGTTTTACTCAAAACATGGAAGTTGTAGGGTTTCATGATAGCTAAAACTTTCGTGAAGAAAACATTTTCAAATTCGGTCTGAATTTTTAAATGGAATTGGATTTCGAAAACTGTACAGGAAATAGAGAATTCCTGTACAGGATTTCTAGAAAACAAATGCAGAAAAAGAATAATTTTGCTTTTGCACTGATAATCGACATTGTGAAGCTATTCCAAAGACAGTTTCCAATAGTCAATAATTTTATGGACACTGTTTTATGATTTCAAATATTTAAAGTAAACAAAAAGGGTTTTTATATACAAAATGTAAGTTTTTTTTCTAAAAGAAAGCAAAAATGGATTTTTAAAACAAAGCTAAGTTTTAATCCGATTAGGGTAAGTTTAAACCCTAGGGTTACTTAATGTAACCAAGTAGGATAACATGAGATTAAGTAAGGGACATATAACTAAAGTTATATATATGTTAGTTATATCACCAACATTTCTAACCCTTACTTTTATGATACGACAGAAGGTAGAGTGCTATAAGTGTCCTGACGGGATCAAGCTCGGTATCAGAGACAGCAAATAAGGTAAGTACAACTCCGCCTACAGCATAGGCTTTGTTGTGAATACTTACCCAAGTATGTTTAATGTTATGAAGTATGTTATATGTTTAGTAAATATTAATTGCTAGGATGTATGCTATAGGTTTAATGCTATGTGTGTAATGAATGCTACATGCTATATGATATGCTATGAAATATGCCATGCTATGTGCTTTGATATGCTATGAATATGCCATGCTATGTGCTTTGATATGCTATGAGATATGCCATGCTATGTGCTATGATATGCTATGAAGTATGAGCTATGATATATGCTATGAAATATGTTATGATAAGATACAAGTTATGATATGATTAAGAAGTTATTATATTTAATTGTGTGAAACATCACGAAGCATGTTCACCAATTAAAAAGAATAAGAACAAGGTATGAGACTATGAAAGTATGATGGCAAGCGAGCTTGCCTGTGTCGTACCGACCCGTCCAAGGTCGGGTTGAACTATGGTTTGAGTTGGATTGGGCTGGCCGCCCCAACCACTCCATAGTTGCGCGCCCGGTACAGACACTTATGATATGGGGCCCATAGGTAAGATAAGCAAGATAAGTTATGAAAGCATAAGAAAACATAATGAAGCATAAACGGTTCATGCATATGTATGTTATGTTATGCTAAGACATATGTATGTTATGTTATGCTAAGAGATAAGTATGTTATGCTATGCTAAGAGAAGTATGTTATGTTATGTTGTGTCGCGGTAGATAGCAGTTGTACTTGCTGAGCGAAAGCTCATTGTCTTACGTTTATGCTGTAGGTAAGCAACCTACAGGAAGTATCTGATACAAGATGGAGGAGCATGGCGGGGCGAACTGTGAAATGTGGGAAATTATACCGCTACGCGTTTTGATATTTTATGTAATCATTTTATAAGTTTCATTTTCACCCAAACGACTTTATTAAGTATTTGTTATACTTACGTATATATATATGTGCATGAATGGGTACGCCATATAAAAAAAAAAAAAAAATTTCCGCTGTTTTCACTAAGTAAGAATTATGAGGAAAGTTAAAGTATGTATGTATGGTAACGGCCTGTGCAAGGCGGGTCGTTACACATAACATGGCATAACATGACAAAATATGGCTTAACATGGTAACATATAAATCATAGCATATACATGAAAACAGTCATACTTGAAAATAATATTTACTATTTTCCATACTGTAGGTGAGGTTTGAACTTACCAGTCGTCCTATGCTCTTGGTTTATTGTCTATACATGGCGCAACTATAGTTTATACTCCTGTTTTCGAACAGGGTGTAAGATAAGAATTATTCTTATTCTATCTTACCATAAATCATAATCATTAAATGTTGGTATCCTAACCAACATTCATGAATAACCCTAGTTATTAACTTATCTTAGTACAAGGGTATCAAAAACATAACATAAACTTTAAAACTTACTATCTTTTAAAACCCTTGAATTCTGAAAACTATATTTGAATTCAGTCCTTAAATTTGATCCTTTTCTGTTTTGAATTTGAAAACATTTCCTTCATGAAAGTTGTAGACCTTAAAGGTTCCTACAACTTCCGTTTTACACTCAAAACTCAAATCTGACTTTAACACACTTGTTTCTGCCTTTGAAAATTCTTCGACCATTTTATTAACCTTAAAATAGGTCTCGGGTTTTTGCAAAAACAAAGGTCTTAGAGGCCTTATTTTCAAAAACTGTTTGCGCTGACCCCTAGAATTTTCCCTTCTCTACAACTTTGTTGTTTTGACTTTTCCATGATTCGGCCTATAAGGGCCTCAAAATTCACTTTCCAAAATACTGTCCAGTTTGACCCGAAACTGGCAGTTTTCATTCGGTATGGTTTATAAATCTAAACAACCATAACTCATGCTTTTACACAACATCAAACTCTTAATTCTCTTAACTAAAACGTAAATAAACAGCTAGAGGTTAAAAGATTTACCTTAAGCTTCACAAGATAATTTCTAGCTTAGGGTTTTGGAGGTTTTCTTTTTCACTAGACCAACACCAACCGAAAACCAATCTGTCTTCAGCTTTCCCTCTCACTTTTTATTCGGCTCTTAAGGAAGAGAAGAACCAGAGAATGAGCTGCCAATCTAAGGTTTATTGTCCAAAGGATTATGCTTGTACGTACCACCTCCTATATATATAGGTGAGAGGAAAAGAAATTCATTTAGAATTTCCTTCCTTTCTAGAATTGCTTATAGCTCCCTTAGATAACATATTTGCTGCCAAGTCCAATGAGGTGGCCGGTTGAGAAAGCTCTAGATGGCCAATTAATCAAGGCTAAGAGGTGGCTCATCAAAGCTAGACACATGAGGTGTCTTCACCTTGTGATGGCCGGCCAAGAGGTGTCAACACCAACTTGATTAATCTAGCCAAGCAAGCAAGGCTATAAGCTTGCTCACCTAAGCTATATGTTACACTTGTCATTCTCTCTAAAACTTTGAGAAATTATGACTTCTAAGCTGCATATTAATTCCCAAGAGTAACATATTTACTCAATGGAATCATGTGGTGGCCGGCCATGATGAGTCAAAATGGAAGCAAATAGTTAGACTAACTAAATTAACAAACCTAGTTTACTTCCTTGGTTTTAACATAACTATGGTAACTAAATTTTGTAACCAATCCTTGGCTTAGTTGAATTTGAATGCTTAGTAAGAAAATTCTATCATAATTTTCTTGAAATTCTTCATAAGGTGGCCGGCCATACTTTGCTAAGTGTAAAAAGTTACAAAATGCAACATAGCTTAGTAAGCAAAACTACTTTGCTTATTAGGCAAAGCTAAAATTGTGAAGTGTCAATTTCTAATGAACTTCAAATTTTTCATACTTTGCCTATTGGTTCTTAAGAGCAAAATATTTGCTCATTAACCCTTGATGTGGCCGGTTCCCTTAAGTACAAGTATAGGCAAATGATTGGTAAATTTTGAACCAATCCAAACCTAACTTAATTCCTTGGTTTCCAACTAGGTTAACCAAATTTAAAAATCATCATAAACTAAATTGAACTAGGAAATCTAACTAGAAAAATCCATAGTTCCATAAATTTACAATTTATCTATCGAACCACAATTTTTCACAAAATTGCATTTTGGCCCCTAAAGGTAAAAATATTTACACTTTAGTCCCTGTAAGGTGGCCGACTATGGTGATAGCATTTGGCCTCCAATTCTTGCTTAATCAATCACCTAACACTATCTTAACTTTCTTAAAATCCATAACCATTCACTTTTCTTAAAATTACATATTAGCCCCTAAAGACAAAATATTTATATTTTAGTCCTTAAAGGGTGACCAATTCTCAAAGTGAGATTTGTCATTCTTTTTAAGACCTTACTTGGCTTATCTCCTAAACACAGTTCATTTTCATACTGGCATACATATTCAGATACTGTTTTCATCTAACAACAGTATAATTTGTACTGGACCACTGTCCAGAATTTATCTATACTTAACTGGACTGCGTATAGGATTTCCTTAAGACTTGAAACTACTTATTTGTTTGCAATGACGGTTTGTCGCAGTAAAATTTTCATACTGATAATTATACTGCAGTCTCGTCTCAGACAAACATAAAATCAACTTGGTCAAACATTGACCGGCATAAAATCATAAATTTCTATTTTGCCCTTTTTCTCAAAAGGCTTCACGCTTGACTAAAGCAAGCTATTACTGAGTCTCGTAGATACGTAAACGAGAACTCAAACATTTACTGATATTTAACTCAGATCATGAGTTTCATATCGACATACTAGATTCAAACTTGTGATTTTCCTTATCTAAAAGGAAATCATAGGTTCATCAAAATTCCGGGTATTACATTCTACCCTCCTTAAAGAAATTTTCGTCCTCGAAAATTCGTATACTTCTAGGTGGCTTTTCTTTAAATCCACTATCGATCCATAATAACTTGTTCATGTTCCCATTTTATACTTTAATGGGATCATGTCTCTTATATAGAACCATAATCTTATTTTTATATCATCATAATTCTTATCCTCATACTTTCATATCCTTATCATCATACTTTCATTCTTTCACACTGCATTACCAGAACTATCTACATAAATTTCTTAGCAAGTATATCATTTAACCTGCCATACTTGAAAAGCATATTATATCATATAGCTTTTCCATGCTTGAAAAGTATATTGTATCTTATTTTTAAGATACTTTTCTTTAACTGTAATTGAGGGCTCAGCGAATATATCATATTGAAAATATTTTTCTTTCAATTTAGCTGAAGCTGAGGATCCTCTAGTACAATGTTAATCTTGTATTATTAGAACCCTTTTTCTTTTCATGATGGCCCATTTCTTGGAACTTTATTCCTCAAGGTTTTTGGCCCATAACATAACATAACGTGAGTTGGTTCTAATAAGTATAAGATCAAGCACCATACATAAAATAACTTCTTTGAATCTTCTTTTCCAAGTTAATCATGGAAAACAATAATAAATAGTATTATTGAAAACATATTACTGTTCGAGTGATGCAGTGAAAGGTATCCTTAAATCAACTAGCTACTTGTTAGCCAGTAGAAATTTCTCTTATGCCTTCAGCATTTCCTTTATAGCACAAAGGCATAATCATAACTCTAAGGAATATCTAAAACTTCCCATTATTGCGTAATTTCCCTTACAAAAGGATCATATACTTAATTTCATCGTCATACTGATAGCCATCATCCAACTTATTGTTTGTGCATTGCCTTGATATTACCACCGAGTCAAGGCACTACCAAACATTTCTTATTGCTGCTCTAGCACTTATCATCATAACTTAGCTATCATAGTTGCAAGATGAGGCTCTTGCAGAATTTGGTTCGGTTGCACATGCAACAAACCATCTTCTAATTTCTAATTCTAATTCTCGACATGTCTAACACTCATTTCTTCATTCATATCTTATCATGTCCTATCTTGGAAACATCATAACTTATCATGATCTCTTCATATCACACATAAACTTATCCATCACATACACATCATGGAAATTTTAGGATAGCAGCAATGCATCCCATAAAATTAAAAGTATCATAGGTATCATTCTTCGTATGACCATTGATGAGATATGCTCATTATAAAAGCAATATCTTAACTAATTCTAGAAAATAACTTAACTTACTTGGGCACTTGCAGAAACGATATGAAGCAGAGTGAAGTAGGCTGGCAGGATACCGCTCTGATACCAAACTGTAAGGCCCCGACCGTCCACGTAGGGCCGACTACGTAAACGTGGGCCGTTACCATGCTTGCTTAACTTAAACCTTATTCTTAACCTTACAGAAAATTTCAGAATAAATTTTTCTTTTCTTCTTTAAACTTTATTTTAAAATCACAACTTAAAAACATCACATATGTAACATGGTACATATTCCTTAAAACATACATATACAACTTGATAATTTAAATAGTTTACGGAAAAACTTGCGTAATGGTATCCCATACCGCCCTTCACTTGCTGCATTGTTCCATGGCCCACCAAGTAAAGCTGCAGGCATTTACCTACAGTATGGAATATACTGATGAGCTTTTGCCCAGCAAGTACAAACATAATCTCACAAAACATAATCAACATTGTGTAACTTATGCATGAACCAATTATGATCAATTACGTATCTTATTATGATCAATTATTGACTTGAACTTATTATCTTGCTTAACATTTGGGCCCCTTGTGTACGTACGAAAAGCTTGCCAGCCTCAGAATGTCAGGGTTTTGCAAGGCACTTAACAATTCTGGAAAACATGAACATAACCCTTCACGCATCAACGGAAGGTTGATTATCACTTTACCCTCACGCATCAACGAGAGGTTGATAATCATAAACTTGAACTTATAACATACATGATCCTTCTGCATCAACAGGAGGTTGGTACGACACCTTACTTGTCTCGGTTTAGTCTTAGTCTGGTTACATTCCCAAGACTAAGAATCTTTACGTGTGATCTTATTAGTCAACATGCCTCATGATGTCACTATCTCATAATGTATATCAACCATAGTATATACATACACATGGCATATCTTATCATAACATATCATAGCTTGATATAACATACATGACTTGTCATAACATGGCATAACATGACAAAACATGGCTTAACATGGCAACATATAAATCATAGCATATACATGAAAACAGTCATACTTGAAAATAATATTTACTATTTTCATACTGTAGGTGAAGTTTGAACTTACCAGTCATCCTATGCTCTTGGTTTATTGTCCATACATGGCGCAACTATAGTTCATACTCCAGTTTTCGAACAGGGTGTAAGATAAGAATTATTCTTATTCTATCTTACCATAAATCATAATCATTAAATGTTGGTATCCTAACCAACATTCATGAATAACCCTAGTTATTAACTTATCTTAGTACAAGGGTATCAAAAACATAACATAAACTTTAAAACTTACTATCTTTTAAAACCCTTGAATTCTGAAAACTATATTTGAATTCAGTCCTTAAATTTGATCCTTTTCTGTTTTGAATTTGAAAACATTTCCTTCATGAAAGTTGTAGACCTTAAAGGTTCCTACAACTTCCGTTTTAATAAAATGGTCGAAGAATTTTCAAAGGCAGAAACAAGTGTGTTAAAGTCAGATTTGAGTTTTGAAACAAGTGTGTTGGTGAAAAATACAGTTTTCCTGTATTATTTTAGAAAATCCTGTGCAGGAATTTCCTGTTTCCTACACAGTTTTTGAAATCTAATTTTTATTTAAAAATCTAGGTCAAATCTGAAAATGTTTTCTTCATAAAAGTTTCAGATCTTAAGAAACCCTAAAACTTTCATGTTTTGAGGAAAACCCAGTTCGGAATTTAACATGCCCTTATTCTTTGTTGAACTCACCTGGCCGTGCATAAATCCTGGGCACGGTCAGGCTCGGATTTTCATAAAAACCGAGGCCTTTGGGGCCTTATTTTGAAAAATGGTACACGCTGCCCTTTAAGAAAAACCATTCTCTACAACTTTGTAGTTTTGAGTTTCTTCAAATTCTATAACGACCCGCCTAGCACAGGCTGTTACCGTACATACATAATTACATACATACTTAGCATAAACAGCGGAAATTTTTTTTTTTTTTATACGGGGTGTATGAACGAGAAACGATATATAACTGTGAGCGTATTAATGAAACGACAAGCGATACATAAAAGCCATACACAAAGACGATGTACGAATATTGGATATTAAATAATGTTCATAAAAAAAAAAACGAAACGCATAGCGGCAACAACATCCCACTCACTCCACAGTTCACCCTGCCCCGCTCGCCATCTTGTATCAAAAATTGCTGACAGGTTGCTTACCTACAGCATAGACGTAAGACGTGAGCTTTCGCTCAGCAAGTACAACATAATTATCCATAACAAATAACCATACAAAACAGAATTCAATCAAGCATAACAAAATCAATTCAACTTAACGTATTTAATCTAACCTAACACATTCAATCATAACATAACATATCCTATATAACATATTCTATCTAACATAGCAGATTCTATCTTAATCATGCATGAGCCAATTATGCTTCATTATGCTTGCTTATTTCATTCATAACTTATCTTATCATACATGCTTATCTTACTTATCTTACTTATCTTGCTTATCTTGCTTATCTTGCTTATGGGCCCCATAAGTGTACGTACCGGGCGAGCAACTATGATTTGGCTGGGGCGGCCAGTCCATTTCCAACTCAAACCATAGTCCAACCCGACCTGTGAGCGGGTCGGTACAACACAGGCAACTTGCTTGCCATAACTTCTTATCTTATCTTACTCTTGTTTAGAATTAGTGAACATACCTCGTGATGTCACAAATTCATAAGATATAAATCATATCGTAACTTCATGCATCATAGACATATCATACATCATAGCATAATCAATTCATAAAACATTCACATAACATCTCATAAACATAACCTAATATCAATCATATCTAAGCATACAATCGCAGCATCTACTATAGCATTCATCAATCATACTTGAGTAAGTATACAACAAAAGCCTATGCTGTTGGCGGAGTTGTACTTACCTCAAACTAAATGTCCACTGATAAACCGCTCCTGATCGGGGCGAGATAGCAGATTACTTCCTGCTATGACAAGGACATAGTGTCATGATTCTGAAAATCCTAACTTTTGAATTGTTGGTAACCTTTACCAACATTCTTTTTATTCTTTGTTATATGCCCCCACCTAACTCTCTTGAAACATTATTAATGGGTTATAAAAAAATAACCCCATAGGTAACCCTTGAGCCAAGGGCCCTGATCCGTAGTCTTAATCTCTTATTGGGTTACGTTGGATAACCCTTGGGCTTCGGGCCCAAACCAATAACTCGGCATCTTTTTCCGGTTATTGCTCACCGAATTTTGTTTTTAAAACTACTTTTGAAAACTTAGGGTTTTTCTTTAAAAATCCTTGAAATCATATGATTAGGTTTTATAAAATGTTAAAGGCTGAAAACTATCATTGAAACAGTTTTAGTGTTCAAAACATTGGGTTTTAAACTACAAAAACGATTAAACACTACTAACTGCCTTTGGAACAGTTTTTCTGTTTTGTTTTAGAAAATCCTGTGCAGGAATTTCCGGTTTCCTACACAGTTTTAAAACTCCAATTTGTAATTAGAAATCCAGACCGAATCTGAAAAACTTTTCTTCATGAAAGTTTTAGATCTTAGAAAATCCTAAAACTGTCATGTTTTGCTCAAAACCCAGTTCGGAACTTAACTCATTCATTTACCCGGTTTAAGTCTCCTGGCCGTGCATAAAAAACTGGGCACAGTCAGGCTCGGGTTTCCATAAAAACAAAGGCCGTTGGAGCCTTATTTTTGAAAACTGTCTGCATTACCCTCTAGGAAAAACCTTACTCCAAAACTTTCATGTTTTGAGTTTTTTGAAAATCAGCCTCTAAGGGCCTCAAAACTGACCTTCCAGAAAACTGGCCAGATTGAACCCGAATTGGCAGTTTTCTATCTCTTAATCGTTTCCGGTCCTAAAACGAGCACACAATCTCAACCAACCACAGCGGGAGCCTAAGCCAGTCATACAGCGCCTTTCTAACGTAAATTTTTCTTTCAACACAAATTAAAATACAGCCATGCAACCCATTATTCTTTTCTCCAATAAATAGGGTTTGCAGAATTTTCCATCTTGCATAATTCTACCAATTCAACCATTTAATCCTAAACAAACATTCTAGCTCATACCTTAGCCTATTAGAGGGCATATAATCTTATAATTCAGCTAGCATACAATCAACATAAGCAAGCATAATAAAATCATACCATACTTAAAAACATCAAACCACCATTAAATTCCTAATCAAGCACATAATCTAACTAGGCCAAAAATAAACTTAGAGCTTATGCTCTTACAACCATCAACTTGAAATACATTTAAACTCCAAATTGAAATCAAATTAAGGAGTTTAAAGCTTTGGGAGGATTACCTTAATAAACCCTAAGATTGGTTAGGGTGTGGTTCCAAAAATCTGCTCCTCCCTTGCTCCTAACACAACCGGCCACTCCCTAGGACTTGCCCAAAATTTTTCTGTCCTTTGGTTGCTACTCCTCACCAAGTCCGGCCTCCAACCCCCTAACTCCTTCAGCTTTTTCTCTTCCTTTGCAGCTCACCCACAACCGGCCAACATGCCAAACAAAGGGGTTCCAAATTTTCCAGCACCTTTTCTTTCCTCCTAGCTGAAATCCGAACTCTCCCTAAGGGATTGTCTCTTGGATTTTTGTTTTTGGTTCTTGCTTTTCTTTGGCAGCTTTGGGTTCGGTTTTGGGCAGAGAAATGGGCAGAATTTGGCTTGGTTTTCTGATTTTTTTTGAATAAAATCAGCACCTATTTATAGAGGTTTTTGGACTTTGCTTAATTGCAAAATAGTCCTCCAAAAACCAACTTTTTGCACTTTTTGCATGCTAGGTGGCCGGCCATCCTTGGTGAACAAGGAAATAATTCTTTCCAAATTTTACTTTAATCCATAATGATGTCATAATTAGGAGCTTAGATGATGTCATCTTTATTTAAGGCTTGTTTGCCTTAATTCCTTAAAAATCAGTCCATTGTTCTCCAAAACGGATATTACTAATACTGTGTTACTTAATACACAGTATTATATATTTAATTACAGTCCAAAATTTATCTGTCTTAAAATGGACTGTACGAGAACTTCTCTTTTTGTTTCGAGTCCTTGGGCCCTTAAAAACCTATTTAATATGCTTGATTTTTCTATGGCGGTTTTAGATTTAATTCTAACTATTTTATCTGTAAAAACGGTTTTTCTCAGTATATGACCTATACTGCTGAACATACTTAAGTTCCGTCATATAGTTGACCTTTTTAGTCAATCTTTGACTTCTCGGGTCAACTTTGACTTTCATGGTCAACTTTGACCTTCATGGTCAACTTTGACTTTTTTTGGTCAATGTTGACTTTCTATAAATCATAGAATTTTCCTATCTTTTGAACACAAAAGATCATGGGCTTGGCTAAGCAATCATATTTGAGTCTTACGAAGCCATAAGAACTTATGAAATTTAATAAAAACCCTAAGCCGGGCTTTTTCATAATTACCATTATGGTACAAATTACATTTCTATACGAGAAATCATAACGTTGAAATTTCTAGATCTTACAATCTACCCCCCTTATAAATTTTCGTCCTCGAAAATTAGAACAAATCGGGGTAGTTCTTTCTCATGTCGTCTTCCAATTCCCAGGTTGCTTCCTTAACCTTGTGGTTTCGCCACAATACTTTGACCATGGGAATGGTTTTATTCCGTAGGACCTTCTCTTCCTAATCCAGAATTCGAACTGGCTTCTCCTCATAAGTCAAGTCCATCTGAACCTCCGCTGGTTATTGACTAAGCACATGGGAAGGGTCCGATATATACCTTTTTAGCATAGAAACGTGAAAAGCATTATGCATCGATGCTAGTTCTGGCGGGAGGGCAAGCTTGTAGGCTACTTTTCCAATCCTCTCAAGGATCTCAAATGGTCCCGTATATCTTGGACTAAGCTTCCCTTTCTTTCCAAACCGTATTACTCCTTTCATAGGAGCAATCTTGATGAAAACAGCATCTCCAACTTGAAATTCTAAAGGCCTCCTACGTTTATCGGCATAGCTTTTCTGTCTGCAAAAAGCTATGTCGAGCCTTTGCTTGATCTTCTTGATATCCTCGGAGGTCTTTCTGATGAAGTCCGTGGTTTGTAGCTATTTTTGACCAACTTCCTGCCAATGGATAGGAGATCGGCATTTCCTTACATACAATGCTTCGAATGGAGCCATACCGATTGAAGCATGATAGCTGTTGTTATAGGAGAATTCGATCAAAGGCAGCTTCTGGTCCCAATTGCCCTTGAAATCTAGCACACATGACCTCAGCATGTCTTCCAGTGTCTGGATAGTTCGCTCCGATTGACCGTCAGTTTGGGGGTGAAATGCCGTACTGAACTTCAATTTTGTCCCCATAGCATTGTGAACACTGCTCCAAAATCGAGAGGTGAAACGCCCATCACGATCTGAAATGATCGATTTTGGAACTCCATGGAATCTGACGATCTGGAAAACGAAGATCTCAGCTAACTTCTCCACTGAAAAGGTGGCCTTAATGGCAATAAAGTGGGCTGATTTGGTTAACCTATCCACGATAACCCAAATCATGTCATTCCCACTTGTCGTCCTGGGTAATCCTACTATGAAATCCATAGTAATTTGCTCCCATTTCCATTCAGGAAGCTCTATCTTCTGCAGTTTTCCACCAGAATGTCGATGCTCAGCCTTAACTTTCTGACAAGTTAGGCATTTCGACACGAATTCAGCTATCTCATTCTTCATACTGGGCCACCAATAATTCTCGCGGAGGTCTTTGTACATCTTAGAAGCTCCTGGATGTACTGAGTATGGCGTCATATGCGCTTTGGATAAAATCTGATTCTTCAAGACCTCGAAGTTGGGAATGCAAATCCTCTCCTTGAAGTAGACGACGCCATCGGCAGAGGTCTTAAACTCATCGCTTTTTCTACTAAAAAGTTGAGTTTTCATCAAAAAGGAATCCTTTTCTTGATGTAACTTAATGGATTCCAACAAATTGGACTTAAGGGTCAGGGAAGATAATTTCCCCGTGATTATCTCCAAGTTAAACTCAGAAATTCCCTTTGTAGAGGCTTAGGAAATGCTTCAATAGATATCAACATGCCTACAGATTTCCTACTTAAGGCGTCTGCTACTTTATTCACCTTGCTTGGGTGGTAAAAGATCTCGCAATTATAATCCTTTACGAGCTCTAGCCATCTGTGCTGTCTCATGTTGAGCTCCTTCTGCGTGAAGATGTACTTGAGACTCTGATGGTCAGTATAGATTGCAGATTTGTTTCCGTACAAATAGTGCCTCCAGATCTTGAGCGCAAAAACAATCGCTGCGAGCTCCAAATCATGAGTGGGATAATTTCTTTCATGAATTTTCAGCTGACGGGATGCGTAAGCCACTACTTTCCTATTTTGCATCAGCACAGCTCCTAATCCGCTTTTTGATGCATCGCTGTAGATGACGAAGTTTCCTGCATCTACATCAGGAATTATCAGTACAGGTGCACTTGTCAGCTTCCTTTTGAGCTCCTAGAAATTTTCCTCACATTTCTGGGTCCAATCAAAATTCTTTCCTTTTCTGGTAAGAGTGGTGAGGGGTGTAGCAATCTTGGAAAATCCCTCTACAAACCGTCTATAGTATCAAGCAAGTCCAAGAAAGCTCCTTATCTCCGTAACGTTTTTAGGTACTGGCCATGAGCTGACCGCCTCCACCTTTGCAGGGTCTACGGAAATCCCTTCCTTTAACACGACATGACCCAAGAAATGCACTTTTTTCAGTCAAAATTCACATTTTGTGAATCTAGCAAACAGCTGATTCCGTCTCAAAGTTTCCATTACCAACCTAAGGTGATGCTCATGTTCTTCATTGGACCTTGAATAAATTAAAATATCGTCAATAAAGACGATGACGAACTTATCCAGGTATTCCTTGAATACACGGTTCATGAGGTCCATGAATGCAGCTGGGGCATTGGTTAATCCAAAAGGCATAACCAAAAACTCATGATGCCCATAACGAGTTCGAAAGGCCGTCTTGGAGATATCAGGTTCCTTGATCCTAAGCTGATGATAACCTGAACGCAGATCGACCTTCGAAAATACTACCGCTTCTCAGAGTTGATCAAACAGATCATCAATCCTCGTAAGAGGATACTTGTTCTTGATCGTTATCTTGTTTAGCTCCCGGTAGTCGATACACATACGCAAAGATCTATCCTTCTTCTTCACAAACAACACTGGCGCTCCCCATGGAGAGTAACTTTGTCGGATGAATCCCTTGTCAAGTAGTTCCTGCAACTATACTTGGAGTTCCCTAAGCTCGGCAGGTGCCATCCGATAGGGTGCTTTCGATATCGGTGCGGTTCCAGGTAATAACTCGATCTCGAATAATATTTCGTGCTCCGGCGGAAGTCCTGGTAGCTTCTCTGGAAAGACATCCACATATTCCCTTATAATGGGAATATCTTTCGGTGTCAACTCTATTTCCCGATCTTTGTCCACCATGTTAGCTAAATATCCTTGACAACCATTAGCTAACATTCTCCAAGCCTTCATTGCAGAAATCAGTCGGGTTGCTGAATGGTGAGTCTGTCCGTAGAAGGTAAACTCTTCCTCGCCGCAGGCGTTGAACGCAACGCAACGTTTCCGACAGTCGATCCGGGCATTGTATTTTCTTAAGAAGTCCATCCCTAAGATCACATCAAAATCTTGAAGCTTGATTGCGATGAGATCTACAAATAATTCCCTATTACAGAGAATGACAGAAGTGTTGCGGATCCAAAAATTGGACCACAAAATTTCGCCTGATGGCAAGAAGGTTTTGAAAGGCTGCTTCAAAACATCCATCCCTCTTCCTAGCTTCTGGACGAACTCCAGAGACACAAAAGAATGCGTAGCACTAGAATCAAACAAAGCAACAGCATCAAGATTGGCGATATAAACCTGACCTGTCACCACATGCGAAGTCCCTGCTTCTGCATCTCCCTTCATGTGAGCGTAGATTCTGGCCTGGGGTTCAGGAGCCTCTAATCTACCTTGAGTGATCGAGGGTCCTTCCAGCCTTGCTTGGACTGCATGTAGTTGGCTGTTGGGGTTCCGGCTTGGATAGGAAGGGTTCTGTAATAATCGAAATTTTCACGAACTCACAATTTTCTTGTAAATAAGAAATTTATAGTTCGTATTATGTGTTTATGTGCAATTTTATGAAAATTATGAATATTAATACAAAATTCATGATTTTATCAGTGTATGATTGAGTTCTCGGTAAATTAATTACGAGACTTCATGATAGGCCTTTTAAGTAAAAAGGTATGACGAAATTTCATGAATTCATGATAGTCAAAATTTGATCGGAACAAGTCAGAGGTTGACCAGAATGGTCAAACCTAAGACAGTAATGTTATATGATAATCAGTGTGAGAAATATACTGCGAAAACTGTCTTTACAGACAAGATAGCAAAATTAAGTTTTAAAACCACCATAGAAAAATCAAGCACCTAAAATAGGATATTAAAGGCCAAATAGCTTTAAATAAAAAGAAAAATCTTTATACAGTCCAACTATACACAGATAAATTTTGGACTGCAATTCGGTATAACAGTATTAAATTGTACTGTGTATTAGTGAACACAGTATTAGAAATATCTGTGTTGGATTTAAAGTGGACTACATTAAAGAACAAGCCAAACAAGGCTTTAAGATGACATCACCTCACCTTGGATTTATGACATCATCCCATTTTTGATTTATGACATCATAAATGGTGGAAACAATCACACCATGACACCTAGCACAAGGATGGCCGGCCACTTGGAGGGTTCTTTGGCAAAATTTTGTGCAATTATTTTTATTCCAAGGATTTTTGAGCAAAGTTGAACCAAGAATAATTGCAAAGAAACCCATTTTTTTCACCTATAAATAGGCCAAGGGGGTGGGCGGATTTTGAGCCAAAAATTGGTGAAAACTAGCCAAACTCTTGCCATTTTCTCTCTCAAGAAATCCGGACTTCCAAGGGTGAGAAAGAGCAAAGAAAAATTCGGAAAACTTAGGGGTTTTAGTGCTAGGGTAGTCGGTTTTTCTCTAGTGGCTTCAAGTTAGGTTTTCGAAATTTTTGGTGCCCATTTTTGGGGCCAACAGCCAGCTGCCAAGGGGGAGTGAGTGAGTGATAAAATTTGGATTTAAGAGTGTTTAGTTTAGGTGCAAGCAGCCACCAAGAATCAGCCAATTTTGGTGCCAATTGGTGCAACAAAACCGGCCTTGGGTGGTGTCCTAGGAGGAAAATTTTGTGAGCCAAACCCTAGCCAATTTTCGGAGATAAACCAAGGTAAACCATTCTAGACCTTAATCTCTTTCAATTAAGCATTCAATTTGAAATTTACATGTATTTCAAGTTGAAATTGTAAGAGCATAAGCTCAATTTATTTTGTGCCCAAAGTTAGGATTTTAGGGTTGTGCTTGATTAGGTATTAATGGTGGTTTGGTTTAATGGCTTTGATTGGTTATGTTTATCTTGTTTGAATGATTAGATGGATGATGAATTGTATGTCCCCTGTTTTATGTGTAAGCCGGTTCTAGAATTACATGCTAGGTTGTTAGTTTCAATTATGGAATGGTGAGACAACCTAGAACCATGCAAACCTAGGCTAGGCAGTTCGGTTTTTGGTTTGCATGGGTGCATTTGAGTGGCATGATTGTTCATGTGGGACGTTAGAAAACGCTTCATGTGTGCTATCTAGGCTCCCGCGTGTTCGGTTGAGGTAGTATGCACGTAATAGGACGTAAAACCAAGTTAAGAACAAATCTGCCAGTTTTCGGGAAAAACTGGTCAGTTTTCGGGAAAAAGCGATTTTTAGGCCCTTAGAGGCCGAATTTGGCAAAACTTAAAACATAAAAGTTGTTCAGAAGGGATTTTCCTAGAGGAAACGTGGACATTTTTGAAAATAAGGCTCCAAAGGCCTTCGTTTTTACAAAAACCCGAGCCTGACCGTGCCCAGGATTTATGCACGGCCAGGTGAGTTCAAACGGTAATATGGACATGTTTGAATCCGAATTAAATTTTTCGTAAAACACGAAAGTTTTAGAATTTTTCGAGAGCTAAAACTTTTGTGAAGACAACTTTTTCAAATTCAAATTGGATCTTTAAACTGACACGGATTTTTAAAGACTGTGCAAAGAACAGGAAATTCCTGCACAGGATTTTCTAAAACAATACAGAAAACTGTATTTTCGCACCAACAACCCTATTTTAACTATGGAAACTGTTTCAAAGGCAGTTTTCAGCCTTTAATGATTTTTATAAAGTTACAATTTGAAAACCACGAAATTTTAAAGAGATTTTTGGCAAATTTTTCCAAAATTGGATTTTAATAGCCAAAGTGTAGTAACAAGTTGTTAACGGATGATAACCGGGAAAGATACCCGAGTTACTAAAGATTAGGCCCAATAATAGGAATAGTAACTTGATACTATTCATACATACATGAGTTTAATACCCGAGGTTACCTCAAGTAACCTAACAAGTAATGGATCAAGTTTGGTTAACCACAAACTCTAGGGTTACGATTAGTAACCTAGTAATGATCAAGACCGGTGTGGGGGGGGCATATAATTAGAATATTGGACAGGTTACCAATATTTATAGGATCCTTATCCTATGTTCTTTTTAATAGCAGGAGGTAACCTGCAGTTGCAATCTGAGTTAAAGCAACGAAACCCCAGACATAGTATCTCAGGCAAGTATCGAACCTCACCTGCAGTATGGAAATAGTAAATACTATTTTCAAATGTGCTATGTTATGCTATGCTATTTACACTATATTTTCAAGTGTACATGCTATGATATGTGATGCCATGCGATGATATATTCTATGACATGTTATGCCATGTTGATAAGAATGCCATGTTTTTAAAAGTGTCATGGTTTACAAAAATACCATAAATGCCATGTTTTCAAAAGTGTCATGGTTTACAAAAATGCCATAAATGACATGTTTTTCAAGAATGCTATGTTATGGCAAGTGTTAAGTATGATATAACATAGTGACATCATGAAGCATGTTCACTAATGTTAAACCATATGGTAAGATAAATCAAGAAAGGTGTCGTACCAACCTCCCGTGATCGAGGAGGCTACAGGTTTCAGTTGTGACATTTACCTTCCGTGATCGAGAAGGGTCAAGTTATAATTCCCAGAACTGTTAGGGCCTTGCAAACCCTAGCTTTATCTGGAGGCTGCGCGCTTTCGGTACGTACACTATGGGCCCACATGTTGAGACAAGATAATAAGTTAAAGGATTGAGTCTATAATAAAGCATAAGACATTCAATCAATCATAAATGGTTCATGCATATGTTATATGATGAATGACATGTTTTTGAGATGTTCTAAATGTTTTGTGAGATTATGTTTGTACTTGCTGGGCGAAAGCTCACTCTTGTATTCCATACTGTAGGTAAGAAGCCTGCAGCTTAAATGGTGGGCTATGCGGACGATGCGGCGGGTGAAGGGCGGTGTGGGATACCACTACGCAAAATTTTCCGCAACCGCTTTTGAATCTCAAAAGTAAATTATGTTATGCAATATGTATGAAGTTTAAAGACTTAAGAAGATATCTTCAGTATAGTATGTATACATGATAAGTTTTTCTCTACAAGATAACTTATGTAAATATGTTTTAAAGAAAAAAAAAATTATTCTCAAATTTTCAAGTAAGATAAGTACAAGTAAGTATGGTGTCGACCCGGCTTGGGAAGTCGGGGCGTCACAAGTTGGTATCAGAGCGGTATCCTGCCAGCCTACTTCACTTCGCCTCACATCGCTTCTGCAACGGCCCAAGTAAGTTATGTTATTTTCTTACGATTAGAATGAGTTAAGATCTTATATGCGTAGTAAGTATCTTTCTTCGACGGCCATGCTGGAAGATGTTGGATACGGGGATAACGTCGGGTGGTATCTTAGCTTGGTGGCGATAACTAGGTGACGTACGGAAATGATGGGAAAAGTTTTATATTTTCCCCAAATGTTATGGTTATGTACTCCTGTTGTGAAGGAGATACGAACGAGAACATGAATTCAGATATATTCATGTTATGCTTTTATATGGAATAAAGATTATGGTTCTATATAAAAGGCATGATTTTAAGAAGCTGAATTTATTTCCTTATTCCGTACAGAACCATGCCGCCAAAGCGTAGAAGAGTACCAACCCAAGACATTGACCTTGCGACTCAGCTGAATGAGCTAAGACAGATGATGTTAGCCCAACAGCAAGAGATAGGGGGGCTTAGAGCTCAGATAGCTCAGCAGAATCAGGGACCTCCAAATGCTGAGGTACCACCAGCACCTATGAATCAGCCTGCTGCACCGGAAATTCCTGATGATGTTCCGGTGATCCCAGAGAACCCCATAGCCCCTGAAGTACCTGTTGCGCATGTAGCTGTTCCACCAGCACCTCTGGTTCGAACTCCAGAAGAACTTTATGACAGATTTAGGCGTATGAAGGCACCGGAATTCGAGGGGTCTACAAACCCGATTGAGGCCGACAACTGGTTGATTGACCTCCAGGTCGCCTTAAATTTCCTCAGACTTAATGATCAGGAGAAAGTCCTCTGTGCAACTTTTATGCTACGGAAAGATGCTCGCCTCTGGTGGGAAACAGTTCAGATCCAGCGAGATGTTACTCAGATGACTTGGGAGGACTTTGTGGAGGAATTTAAGGAAAAGTACTTCAATACTGAGGTCATGGAAGCTCAACAAGACGAGTTCGACAAGTTTCGCCAAGGAAATCTGTCGGTAGCCGAAGCTGTCAAAAAGTTTGAGCAGCTAGCACGTCTCTGCCCTCACCTCATCAGTTCTGAAAGGGACAAAGTAAGAAGAATGATGAGGATGTTCCGCTCGGACTTAGCAGTGGTAATCAGCAGTGGCCCCCATCCACCACTCACTGTTGCTGAATGTGTCAGCAGGGCAATTCGAGCTGAGTACTGGGTAGGGCAAAACAAGGAGCAACGGGCTAAGTTTTTCCAGGAAAAGAGGGAAGAGAAGGCCCAAGCTAAACAGATTCAGGCAAGACCAAGCCAAACTCCGCAACAGAAAGGTCAAGGAGGACCTTCGGGCCAGAACAACAACAACAACAGGCAGTACGGCAACAACCAGCAGAAGAGGAAGTGGAATGCAGGAGGTCAGGGGAATCAACAGAATTTTCCTCAGAAGAAGAATACCCCTGATAACAACAGCTATTCCACTTGTCAGAAATGTGGGAAAAGGCACCCGGGAGATTGTCGTGCTGGAAACAATCCTGTTTTCTATGTGGCAAGGAAGGCCACTATGCTAGAAGCTGCAATCTTAACCCCCAGAGTCCGCAGAACCAACAGAGAGGACAGGGACCTCAACTTCATGCGGCACAGATGAAGCTCGAGGGACCCGAAATCTCCCAAGGCAGGTTGGAAGTTCCAGAACCTCAAGGACGCATTTACGCCTACACAAAGGAGGATGCTCAAGCTGGACCTTCCACAGTGGTGACAGGTCAGCTTCCTTTTGCTCAACAAGATGCTTATGTGTTAATTGATTCTGGAGCTACGCATTCATTCACATCGCCTAGGTTCGCTAAGAAACTAGGTAGAGCAACTGATAGGATCGGAAAAACATTTAGGACTGCATTACCCTCCGGGGAGATTCTGTTGTCTGATTATTGGGTACGTCATGTTCCAATAATTATATGTGGTAGGGAAATGTATGTCAATTTGATCATCATTGACCTATTCGACTACGACGTCATCTTGGGAATGGATTTCTTGGGGAAGTACAACGCAGTTATCGACTGTCCACGGCGTACTGTTACGTTCAAGCCAATTGGAGGCGAGGAGTTTATTTTCAGAGGATCGACTCCAAAACAGCCGAAAATGTTTATTTCTGCATTAAAGGCTAGAAAATTGTTGGCAGAAGGATGTATTGGATTTCTAGCCAACATGGTGGACAAGACGCAAGAAACCAAGAGCAGGCCGGAAGAAGTACCGATAGTCAAGGAATTTATAGAGGTTTTTCCTGAAGAGTTGCCAGGACTGCCACCAGAACGAGAGATCTCCTTTGAGATTGAGTTACTTCCTGGATCAGCACCAGTATCCAAGGCTCCGTACAGGATGGGCCTGCCGAACTTAAGGAACTGCAGATTCAGTTACAAGAGCTTTTGGATCGAGGATTCATTCGTCAGAGTTACTCGCCATGGGGAGCCCCAGTTCTGTTTGTTAAAAAGAAGGACGGCACTCTTAGGATGTGCATTGACTATCGGGAATTGAACAAGATAACTATCAAGAACAAGTATCCCTTGCCTCGGATCGACGATCTGTTTGATCAGCTGAGAGGAGCTTCAATTTTCTCGAAGATTGACCTGCGATCCGGATATCACCAGCTTCGAATTAGGGAAGGAGACGTTCCCAAGACAGCCTTTCGTACGCGATATGGACATTACGAGTTCCTCGTTATGCCATTCGGGTTGACAAATGCTCCAGCAGCCTTTATGGACCTGATGAATCGAGTATTCAAGGATTACTTAGATAAGTTTGTTATCGTCTTTATAGATGATATCTTGATTTATTCAAGATCAAAGGAGGAGCATGAGGAGCATTTAAGGATTGCTTTACGAATTCTAAAGCAAAACCAGCTCTACGCTAAATTCACAAAGTGTGAATTTTGGTTGGAAAAGGTCCATTTCTTAGGACATGTGGTCTCCAAGGACGGCATATCTGTAGATCCGGCCAAGATTGAGGCAGTAAGTGAATGGCCAGCTCCGAAAAACGTCACCGAAGTACGTAGTTTCCTCGGCTTGGCGGGCTACTACCGACGTTTCGTTGAAGGATTTGCTAAGATTGCAGCGCCACTCACCGCACTTACACGGAAAGGAAAGAAGTACGAATGGACTGCAAAGTGTGAAGAGCACTTCCAAGAGCTGAAAAACAGGCTGACTCGCGCTCCGATTCTCACAATTCCGAATGTGGAAGAAGGAAACTTCGTGATATACAGCGATGCTTCTAAAATAGGATTGGGAGCCGTGCTCATGCAAAATGGAAAGGTGATCGCTTATGCTTCACGCCAGCTAAAGGATCATGAGAAGAACTACCCGACGCATGATTTGGAACTTGCGGCGGTAGTATTTGCGCTCAAAATCTGGAGGCACTACCTTTACGGCAGTAAGTGTGAAGTCTACACGGATCATCAGAGTTTGAAGTATATCTTCACACAAAAGGAGCTTAACATGAGGCAAAGAAGATGGCTCGAATTGGTGAAGGATTATGACATATACATCCGTTACCATCCAGGGAAGGCTAACAAAGTAGCTGATGCCCTTAGTCGGAAGTCGTCTTCCTCGTTGATGTCAATACAGCCATTGACCGAACCTCTTCAGAAGGAGCTAATAGAAGCTGGAATAGAGCTTATTACGGGAAGTTTAGCTGCCCTAACCTTCCAACCTACCATTTTAGATGGTATGAAAGAGCGACAAGAAGGAGATGCCTCGCTGCTCAGAACAAGGAACGAAGTCCTGGAAGAAAAGGAGTCAGACTTCAACATATCGGATGAGGGCATACTCTATCGGAAAAATAGATTATGCATCCCTAACGACAACAAGTTGAAGGAACAAATCATGAAGGAAGCTCATGAGACTCCGTATTCCGTCCATCCAGGAGCTACAAAGATGTACCAAGACTTGAAGGAAAGTTTTTGGTGGCCCAGAATGAAGAATGACGTCGCTACATTCGTCAGCAAATGCCTTACATGTCAAAGGGTGAAGGCAGAACACCAACGTCCGGGGGGAGAGTTGCAGAAAATTTCCATCCCAGAATGGAAATGGGACCAAGTGACGATGGATTTCGTGGTTGGACTACCCCGAACTTCCAGTGGCAATGATGCTATATGGGTGATTGTTGATCGTTTGACGAAGTCTGCACACTTCATCGCCATCAAGCTTAGCTTTTCGGTGGAACAGCTGGCGGAACTATACGTTGCGCAGATTGTGCGTTACCATGGGATCCCAAAGGCAATCATCTCTGATCGTGATGGTCGTTTCACTTCTAAGTTCTGGAGAAGTGTACATCAAGCCATGGGTACCAAGCTTACCTTTAGTACAGCTTTTCATCCTCAAACGGACGGGCAATCCGAGAGGACCATTCAGACCCTGGAAGACATGTTGCGAGCGTCTGTGATGGATTTCAAGGGAACTTGGGATAAGAAGCTTCCTTTGATTGAATTCTCGTACAACAACAGTTTCCAAGCTTCAATTGGAATGGCTCCTTATGAAGCCCTGTATGGGAGAAGATGCAGATCTCCAATCCATTGGTACGAGACTAGGGAAAAGGAACTTGTGTCCACGGATTTTGTTCAAAAAACCACTGAGGCCGTGAAACTTATACGCCGACGGATGGAAACTGCATTTAGTCACAAAAGAGCTATGCCGACAAACGCAGAAGGCCTCTAGAATTCCAAGTAGGAGACTTGGTCTTTCTCAAAGTTGCTCCATTCAAAGGGGTTATGAGATTCGGAAAGAAGGGGAAATTAAGTCCACGATACATAGGGCCATTCGAAATACTGGAAAGAATTGGTAACGTGGCATATAAGTTGGCTCTGCCCCAGGAATTAGCATATGTACACAATGTATTTCATGTGTCGATGCTAAAGAAGTACATCTCGGATCCATCCCATGTATTGGACCACGAACCAATTGAGGTTCACGAAGATCTGACCTATGAGGAGAAACCAGTTCGAATCTTAGCACGAGAAGAAAAGGTGCTAAGGAACAAGGTTATACCATTAGTCAAAGTCCTATGGCGAAATCATGAGATTGAGGAGGCAACCTGGGAACGCGAGGATGAGATGAAGAAAAGCTACCCCGAATTGTTCTGATTTTCGAGGACGAAAATTCTTTAAGGAGGGTAGATTGTAATAATCGAAATTTTCACGAACTCACAATTTTCTTGTAAATAAGAAATTTATAGTTCGTATTATGTGTTTATGTGCAATTTTATGAAAATTATGAATATTAATACAAAATTCATGATTTTATCAGTGTATGATTGAGTTCTCGGTAAATTAATTACGAGATTTCATGATAGGCCTTTTAAGTAAAAAGGTATGACGAAATTTCATGAATTCATGATAGTCAAAATTTGATCGGAACAAGTCAGAGGTTGACCAGAATGGTCAAACCTAAGACGGTAATGTTATATGATAATCAGTGTGAGAAATATACTGCGAAAACTGTCTTTACAGACAAGATAGCAAAATTAAGTTTTAAAACGACCATAGAAAAATCAAGCACCTAAAATAGGATATTAAAGGCCAAATAGCTTTAAATAAAAAGAAAAATCTTTATACAGTCCAACTATACACAGATAAATTTTGAACTGCAATTCGGTATAACAGTATTAAATTGTACTGTGTATTAGTGAACACAGTATTAGAAATATCTGTGTTGGATTTAAAGTGGACTACATTAAAGAACAAGCCAAACAAGGCTTTAAGATGACATCACCTCACCTTGGATTTATGACATCATCCCATTTTTGATTTATGACATCATAAATGGTGGAAACAATCACACCATGACACCTAGCACAAGGATGGCCGGCCACTTGGAGGGTTCTTTGGCAAAATTTTGTGCAATTATTTTTATTCCAAGGATTTTTGAGCAAAGTTGAACCAAGAATAATTGCAAAGAAACCCATTTTTTTCACCTATAAATAGGCCAAGGGGGTGGGCGGATTTTGAGCCAAAAATTGGTGAAAACTAGCCAAACTCTTGCCATTTTCTCTCTCAAGAAATCCGGACTTCCAAGGGTGAGAAAGAGCAAAGAAAAATTCGGAAAACTTAGGGGTTTTAGTGCTAGGGTAGTCGGTTTTTTCTCTAGTGGCTTCAAGTTAGGTTTTCGAAATTTTTGGTGCCCATTTTTGGGGCCAACAGCCAGCTGCCAAGGGGGAGTGAGTGAGTGATAAAATTTGGATTTAAGAGTGTTTAGTTTAGGTGCAAGCAGCCACCAAGAATCAGCCAATTTTGGTGCCAATTGGTGCAACAAAACCGGCCTTGGGTGGTGTCCTAGGAGGAAAATTTTGTGAGCCAAACCCTAGCCAATTTTCGGAGATAAACCAAGGTAAACCATTCTAGACCTTAATCTCTTTCAATTAAGCATTCAATTTGAAATTTACATGTATTTCAAGTTGAAATTGTAAGAGCATAAGCTCAATTTATTTTGTGCCCAAAGTTAGGATTTTAGGGTTGTGCTTGATTAGGTATTAATGGTGGTTTGGTTTAATGGCTTTGATTGGTTATGTTTATCATTGTTTGAATGATTAGATGGATGATGAATTGTATGTCCCCTGTTTTATGTGTAAGCCGGTTCTAGAATTACATGCTAGGTTGTTAGTTTCAATTATGGAATGGTGAGACAACCTAGAACCATGCAAACCTAGGCTAGGCAGTTCGGTTTTTGGTTTGCATGGGTGCATTTGAGTGGCATGATTGTTCATGTGGGACATTAGAAAACGCTTCATGTGTGCTATCTAGGCTCCCGCGTGTTCGGTTGAGGTAGTATGCACGTAATAGGACGTAAAACCAAGTTAAGAACAAATCTGCCAGTTTTCGGGAAAAACTGGTCAGTTTTCGGGAAAAAGCGATTTTTAGGCCCTTAGAGGCCGAATTTGGCAAAACTTAAAACATAAAAGTTGTTCAGAAGGGATTTTCCTAGAGGAAATCGTGGACATTTTTTGAAAATAAGGCTCCAAAGGCCTTCGTTTTTACAAAAACCCGAGCCTGACCGTGCCCAGGATTTATGCACGGCCAGGTGAGTTCAAACGGTAATATGGACATGTTTGAATCCGAATTAAATTTTTCGTAAAACACGAAAGTTTTAGAATTTTTCGAGAGCTAAAACTTTTGTGAAGACAACTTTTTCAAATTCAAATTGGATCTTTAAACTGACACGGATTTTTAAAGACTGTGCAAAGAACAGGAAATTCCTGCACAGGATTTTCTAAAACAATACAGAAAACTGTATTTTCGCACCAACAACCCTATTTTAACTATGGAAACTGTTTCAAAGGCAGTTTTCAGCCTTTAATGATTTTTATAAAGTTACAATTTGAAAACCACGAAATTTTAAAGAGATTTTTGGCAAATTTTTCCAAAATTGGATTTTAATAGCCAAAGTGTAGTAACAAGTTGTTAACGGATGATAACCGGGAAAGATACCCGAGTTACTAAAGATTAGGCCCAATAATAGGAATAGTAACTTGATACTATTTATACATACATGAGTTTAATACCCGAGGTTACCTCAAGTAACCTAACAAGTAATGGATCAAGTTTGGTTAACCACAAACTCTAGGGTTACGATTAGTAACCTAGTAATGATCAAGACCGGTGTGGGAGGGGGCATATAATTAGAATATTGAACAGGTTACCAATATTTATTAGGATCCTTATCCTATGTTCTTTTTAATAGCAGGAGGTAACCTGCAGTTGCAATCTGAGTTAAAGTAACGAAACCCCAGACATAGTATCTCAGGCAAGTATCGAACCTCACCTGCAGTATGGAAATAGTAAATACTATTTTCAAATGTGCTATGTTATGCTATGCTATTTACACTATATTTTCAAGTGTACATGCTATGATATGTGATGCCATGCGATGATATATATTCTATGACATGTTATGCCATGTTGATAAGAATGCCATGTTTTTAAAAGTGTCATGGTTTACAAAAATACCATAAATGCCATGTTTTCAAAAGTGTCATGGTTTACAAAAATGCCATAAATGACATGTTTTTCAAGAATGCTATGTTATGGCAAGTGTTAAGTATGATATAACATAGTGACATCATGAAGCATGTTCACTAATGTTAAACCATATGGTAAGATAAATCAAGAAAGGTGTCGTACCAACCTCCCGTGATCGAGGAGGCTACAGGTTTCAGTTGTGACATTTACCTTCCGTGATCGAGAAGGGTCAAGTTATAATTCCCAGAACTGTTAGGGCCTTGCAAACCCTAGCTTTATCTGGAGGCTGCGCGCTTTCGGTACGTACACTATGGGCCCACATGTTGAGACAAGATAATAAGTTAAAGGATTGAGTCTATAATAAAGCATAAGACATTCAATCAATCATAAATGGTTCATGCATATGTTATATGATGAATGACATGTTTTTGAGATGTTCTAAATGTTTTGTGAGATTATGTTTGTACTTGCTGGGCGAAAGCTCACTCTTGTATTCCATACTGTAGGTAAGAAGCCTGCAGCTTAAATGGTGGGCTATGCGGACGATGCGGCGGGTGAAGGGCGGTGTGGGATACCACTACGCAAAATTTTCCGCAACCGCTTTTGAATCTCAAAAGTAAATTATGTTATGCAATATGTATGAAGTTTAAAGACTTAAGAAGATATCTTCAGTATAGTATGTATACATGATAAGTTTTTCTCTACAAGATAACTTATGTAAATATGTTTTAAAGAAAAAAAAAATTATTCTCAAATTTTCAAGTAAGATAAGTACAAGTAAGTATGGTGTCGACCCGGCTTGGGAAGTCGGGGCGTCACAGGTTTTGGCCTTGGTTGTTTAGGGTGCAGTTCCTCGTAAAATGCCCTTCCTTGCCGCAAAGGAAACAAGCATTAGATCCCAATCTGCACATTCACGGGTGTTTCTTTCCACATTTCGTGCACACCAGAAATTCAGCACGGTTTCCCTCATTTCCTCTGGAAATCCTCTTCTGAGGAAAATTCCTCTGTGGTCCTTGACCAGGGAAATTTCCTTTCCTCTTAAACTTCCCAAATTGCTTTGAGCCTTGGCCAGGGCTGCTTATCTGGCCTCTCTGGTTCGACTCCGGACCTTGGCGGGGCTGCATCGTCTTAACCACGGCTTTCTCCTCTTTCCTTGCCTTAAAAATCTGAGCCCTTGCCTTCCTGTCCTGGTTGATCCAGTACTCTGCTCTTATGGCTCGACTTACGCAGTCAGATACCAGTGTAGGTGGGCTACTGCCAGCACTCACTTGCTTGGCAATGTCGGTACGAAACATTTTCATCATTCGTCTAACCTTCTCGGTTTCGTTGGGTACCAACTCAGGGCATAGCCGTGCTAACTGCTCAAACTTCTTGACTGCTTCCATAACAGTCATTGATCCTTATTTCAGATTGGAGAACTCGTCTTGCTGGGCTGCAAGGATCTCCCGGTTAGAGAACATGTTGCGAAACTCCATGACAAAATCCTGCCAGCTCATGATCGCAACGTCTCGCCGCATCTGCACGGTCATCCACCAGTGCCTTGCGTCCTTTTTCAGAGCAAAGGAAGCACAAAGAACCTTCTCCTGCTCCGAAAGCCTCATAAAATCCAAGATAACTTGGATGTCTATCAGCCAATTGTCAGCGGCGATCGGATCCATTAATCCTTCAAATTCAGGTGCCTTCATCCGCCTGAATCGCTCGTAAAGCAAATCTTCCCGTACCGGTGGTAGATTCGCTGGAATCCCAACTGGTGCTAACGGAACTTCAAAGTTCCGTGGAACCTCTTGTCGAACTTCTGGTTGTACTTCAGGTACCTGCGGTGCTACCGGGGGTACTATATCGTGATGCGGGGGAACTTCGTCCACGCGCGGTCCTTGGTTCATCTGAGCCAACTGCTCTCGCAGTCTATCCGTTTCGCGTTGCTGCTCCAGCAATTGTCGTTGTAAATTTGCTACAACGGTCGCGATATCAGGCTCAGGAGGGTTGACTGGTACCGTCTTACGTGTGCGCACCATTTCTAATTCCTATTAAAATGATAAGAAAAGATATTACCATATATATAATATCAATATCTTTTCTTTCATGTAAATTATATCATATTGCACCACAATACTTTATGTCATAGTAATCGTACTCGATTATAGTCATATCATCATACTTATCATATCATAACATAATGGCATCCTCGTATCACATCAGATACTTATAATAACATAATTTTCATACTCATACATAACATAACATAACATGATTTTTATAATCCCATCGTAACATAATACTTTCATTTTTGAACTGCTTTTTGTATTTGTACAAAAAGTATATCATATTTACATTACCGTAAATACATAATTAATACATACTGTACATACATAGTCAAAATATTTGGATGGAAGTGTCTACCACTTTACCATCATACATACGTACAAGCCTATTATCAAAAAAGAATAAGCTAGTACAAGATAGTCTAGCATCAAAAATACATATACATGGTCATCCTAGTCTATGTGTTCATTGGTGACGACTGATGACGCATCTGAATCGGACTCCTCCTCACCGTCGGCAAATAAAATTTCCTCCGGATCGTCGTCGAAGTCCTCCTCATCTACCAACCAGCCTGCGTGCTCTAACTCAGGATCTGGTTCCTCATCATCACTCGATATGTCAATAATCGGGGGATCCTCCGGTGGGTCCTCCAGCACAACGATGATGTCATTGGGGTCATCATCCTCGGCCGCCATAACGGCCTCGGCCTCCGGGGGTGGCACCTCCTGTAACGGGACTGCGGGAATCGGATCCTCTGGAAACACTGGGCCCGCCTCATACATCGGCTTTCCCATCCCGGCGTCATCAACGGGCGCCTGCTGACCCTCAGCCAAATCCGGGGCTGGCATATCATGCAAAATGGCCTCAGCTCCTAATAAATCCTCGATCATGTGTCCGACTGTCATGCCGAGCATAGGCATAGGAATGTACTGACGGATCTAAATAGGCAATCCGTTCCTAAGAATAACTAATGCCTGTAACTCGGGACTCTGCAGATACTGAGGAATATAGGGTAGCATCGACTCCTGGAAGCGTCGGCAATAGTGAGTCATCGTCTCCTGAGGATACGCATGCCAATCAGCCACGTAACTAAGGTAACGTGTGTGATGCATATCCTCATAAATCTCGAAGTCACGGAGTAGATCACCGGCTCCCTCGCCTAACATCGGTCCGTATCGAGCCATCACTATAGTACGAAAATGCGGCCACGTGCGACTAGGCAACTGACGCTCTCCTAGAGTGATCCACCGGCTAGCCAAAGAAACCTATAACCGGCCCTCGATATGACAGATATGGAAGATCAACTCCATATCGTACAGCCACGCCGCTATGGGTACCGTCCGTCTCGTGCCATCGAATATAAGAGGATAAGACCTAAAGTGTAAGATCTAGAAATTTCAACGTTATGATTTCTCATATAGAAATGTAATTTGTACCATAATGGTAATTATGAAAAAGCCCGGCTTAGGGTTTTTATTAAATTTCATGAGTTCTTATGGCTTCGTAAGACTCAAATATGATTGCTTAGTCAAGCCTATGATCTTTTGTGTTCAAAAGATAGAAAAATTCTATGATTTATAGAAAGTCAAAGTTGACCATGAAAGTCAAAGTTGACCCGAGAAGTTAAAGATTGACTAAAAAGATCAACTATATGACGGAACTTAAGTATGTTAAGCAGTATAGGTCATATACTGAGAAAAACCGTTTTTACGGATAAAATAGTTAGAATTAAATCTAAAACCACCATAGAAAAATCAAGCACATTAAATAGGTTTTTAAGGGCCAAAGGACTCGAAACAAAAAGAGAAGTTTTCGTACAGTCCATTTTAAGACAGATAAATTTTGGACTGTAATTAAATATATAATACTGTGTATTAAGTAACACAGTATTAGTAATATCTGTTTTGGAGAACAATGGACTGATTTTTAAGGAATTAAGGCAAACAAGCCTTAAATAAGGATGACATCATCTAAGCTCCTAATTATGACATTATTATGGATTAAGGTAAAATTTGGAAAGTATTATTTACTTGTTCACCAAGGATGGCCGGCCACCTAGGATGCAAAAAGTGCAAAAAGTTGGTTTTTGGAGGACTATTTTGCAATTAAGCAAAGTCCAAAAACCTCTATAAATAGGTGCTGATTTTATTCAAAAAAAATCAGAAAACCAAGCTAAATTCTGCCCATTTCTCTGCCCAAAACTGAACCCAAAGCTGCCAAAGAAAAGCAAGAGCCAAAATCAAAAATCCAAGAGACAATCCCTTAGGGAGAGTTCAGATTTCAGCTAGGAGGAAAGAAAAGGTGCTGGAAAATTTGGAACCCCTTTGTTTGGCATGTTGGCCGGTTGTGGGTGAGCTGAAAAGGAAGAGAAAAAGCTGAAGGAGTGGTCGGATTTTGGTGGGAAACAGCAACCAAGGGACAGAAAATTTTCGGGTAACTCTTAGGAGGAGGCCGGTTGTGTTAGGAGCAAAGGAGGAGCATAAATTTTGGACCAAACCCTAACCAATCTTAGGGTTCACTAAGGTAATCCTTCCATGGCCTTATTCTCCTCAATTTGATTTCAATTTGAGGTTTATTTGTATTACAAGTCAGCAATTGTAAGAGCATAAGCTCTGATTTTATTTTCGGCCCTAGATTAAGTTATGTGCTTGATTTGTAGATTAAGGGTGGTTTGATGTTTTTAAGCATTGTATGATTTTATTATGCTTGCTTATGTTGATTGTATGCTAGCTGAATTATAAGATTATATGCCCTCTAATAGGTTAAGATATGAGCTAGAATGATTGATTAGGTCAAATGGCAGATTTGATATAAATTGTGCAAGTTAGAAATTCTGCAAACCCTATTTATTGGAGAAAAGAATAATGGGTTGCATGGCTGTATTTTAATTTGTGTTGAAAGAAAAATTTACGTTAGAAAGGCGCTGTATGACTGGCTAGGCTCCCGCTGTGGTCGGTTGAGGTAGTGTGCTCGTTTTAGGACCGGAAACGATTAAGAGATAGAAAACTGCCAATTCGGGTTCAATCTGGCCAGTTTTCTGGAAGGTCAGTTTTGAGGCCCTTAGAGGCTGATTTTCAAAAAACTCAAAACATGAAAGTTTTGGAGTAAGGTTTTTCCTAGAGGGTAGCGCAGACAGTTTTCAAAAATAAGGCTCCAACGGCCTTCGTTTTTAAGGAAACCCGAGCCTGAATGTGCCAGTTTTTATGCACGGCCAAGTGACTTGAACAGGGTAAATGAATGAGTTAAGTTCCGAACTGGGTTTTGAGCAAAACATGAAAGTTTTAGGAATTTCCAAGATCTAAAACTTTCATGAAGAAAAGTTTTTCAGATTCTGTAATAACTAGAATTTCACAACGTCACAATTTCTTGTATAGAAATTTAAACTGTACCATGAAGGTATTTATGAAAAGCCCGGTTTAGGGTTTTTATTCAGAATTGTGAGTTCTTATGCATTTATAAGACTCAAAAATGATTGCTTAGTTGAGCATACGACCTTTTGAGGAAAAAGGTATAAAATTGCTATGATTTTTACGAAAGTCAAAGTTTGACCAGAAACCGTCAAGTTGACCAAGAGAGTCCATGTTGACAGGATAGGCAACATTGACCCAAGAAAGTCAAAGATTGGCTAGAAAGATCAATTCTTTGACGATATCGAAAAATGGTAAGCAGTATAGGAAGTATACTGCGGAAAACCAAATTTTTCAGATAAAATGGTTTAAGTTAGATTCAAGACCACCATAGAAAAATCAAGCACACTAAGTAGGAGATTAAAGGCTAAAAGGCTCGAAACGAAAAGAGAATTTTTCGTATAGTCCATTATTAGACAGATAAATTTTGGACTGCATTTTAATAATCGGTACTGTGAATCAAAGACCACAGTATCAACTATATCTGTTTAGTATTGAAAGATACTGTCTAATCAAAAATTAGGCCAAATAAGGCCTTAATGGTGATGTCACATTACTTTTGATTTATGACATCATTTTAAGGCTTTAATGAAAAATTGGAAAGTAATTTGGTTGGTTCTAGAACAACCATGGCCGGCCACCTCACCCCCCTAATGTGCAATTTGGTGAACTTTGAAGGACTATTTTGCAATTTTGGAAAGTTCAAAAATGCCTATAAATAGGAGTGCATTCTATTCACAAAAATTAGAAAATCTAACCAAACTTTGGTCATTTTTCTGCCCAAAAATCCGAACTTGAGGGAGCTGCCAAAGAGAAAGAAAAAGCTTGGAAAATCAAGGAATTGGTCTTAGGAGTGTTAGGCATTCACTAGGAAGCAAGCCAAGAAGTTGGAGAAAATTTGGAGACCATTTGGCCATTGCTGGCCGGTTCTGTGGCAGCAGCAAGGGGGAAGGAAAATTGAAGGGGAAAACAAGTGGGGAGGTGGCTGATTCTTGTGGGAAGTGGCCGGAGTCTTGGGAGGAGCTGTCCCTAGGTGGCTGGAAAATTTCAGGCTCATTGGGAGGAGCTAAGGCCGGCTGCACCAAGGAGAAAGGAAGAGAGAAATTTGAGCCAAGCAAACCCACATTTGGGCTAAGTAAGGTAAAATTTCTCTTGGCCCTTAAATCTCTTAATTCAAGTTCTAAATTAGAGATTTAAGTGTATTACAAGCAGTTTTGTAATGAGCATAAGCTCAATTTAAATTTCTGCCTTAGGTCAGATTTTAGTGTGTGCTTGATTAGTTAGTTAAGGGTGGTTGATTTAGTGTTTTGATTGATGTTTAATTGTGCATTGTATGTGCTTATAAGTATGATTGTATGTTAGATTAATTAGGGGTTGTATGTTTCCCCAAATCTGCCCAACAGAATAGTAATGGCATATTAGGGTGTTAGATTGAAATGTGTATGCTAAGTTGGTAAAAATCAAGAAACAAGCAAAACCCTAACCTTGATTAATGCAATTTGGTTGTTTGATTTACATGATCATGTGGGGGCTCATGTGTAATACCCGAAATTTCAATGAACCTATGATTTCCTTTTAGACAAGGAAAATTTCAAGTTTGAATCTTGTATGTCGATATAAAGCTCATAATCTAAGCAGAATATCAGTTTATGTGTGAGTTCTCGTTTAATTAGCTACGAGACTCAACAATAGTTTGCTTAAGTCAAGCATGTGGCCTTTTGAGGAAAAAGGGCAAAATGGTAATTTATGATTTTATGTTGGTCAAAGCTTGACCGAAAAAGTCAAAGTTGACCAAAAAGTCAAGGGTTGACCAGGAAGGTCAAATAGATGAAGGTGCTGAGATACGGCAAAGCAGTATGGGATTATACTGCGGAAAAACCTTCATTATGGTCAATTAAGTAAGAATAAGCTTTGAGACCACCGTAGAAAAATCAAGCAACCAATTAGCTTGGTGAGCAAGCCAAATATTTTGGTTCACACACTTGCATGGCCGGTTCTTTAGCAAGCCTTGGTGAACAAGTTTTGCCTTGGTGAGGTAAGCAATGATGCAAGTAAGATGATGTCATCATGGTGATGTCATCAAGGTGAGGTAAGCAAGTAGTTAGCTTGGTGAACAAACCAAATTTTTGATTCATGCACTAGTATGGCCGGTGGACATTGAAGCCTTGGTGAGCAAGTTTTGCTTTTGTGATGCAAGCAAGGTGACATAGGCTTGATGAGGTAAGCAAGAAATTTGCTTGGTGAGCAAGCAAATTCTTGGCTCATTCTCACCTTGAATGGCCGGCCACCTAGGAGGGGTTGATGGGCAAATATTTTGCTCATTAAACCCTTATATGCAATTGTAGAAACTTTAAGTTTCACATATAAATAGGGGTAGTTGGTTCACAATTTTTGAGCATTGAATTGAACCCGAAACTCTGCCAAAATTTCCACTCATTTTCTCTCCCCCTCACCTAAAGGCCGAACCCATGGAGAAAAAAAAAAAAAGAGAGAGGTTGGCCGGATTTTAGAGAAGAATAGGTAGGGAAAATTCGGATCCAAGTTGAGATTTCATCTCTAAGATTTAAGGGGTAATCTTCTCAAATCCCTAAGCCTTTTTATTAAGTTTTGATTCAAGGTTTTATGTGTATTTTCAGTGGGTTTTGTAAGAGCATAAGCTCACCTATTTTATGTCTATGCTCTAGATTAAGTTTGCTTGATTATGCTTGATTAGGTGGTGGTCTCTAGTTTACATTTTTGATGCATGTTTGATGATGTGCTTATGGGTTTGAGTTTGCCTATCACATGTTTGTTGTATGTTCCCATAGAATTTAGAACGAATGTATGATTATGTGTATGATGGATTGGAACGTTAGAAACGATTGCATGTATGACTTTAGGCTCCCGCTGTGGTCGGTTGAGGTAGTGTGTACGTTTTAGGACGAGAAACAAATTTTAGAACCGAAACTGCCAGTCTCGGGTCAAGACTGGGCAGTGTTCTGGAAATGGTATTTTGAGGCCCTTAGAGGCCGAATTTGAAGAAATTCAAAACTACAAAGTTGTAGATAAGGGTTTTTCCTAGAGGGTATCGCAGACCGTTTTTCAAAATGAGGCTCCAATGGCCTCCGTTTTTACGAAAATCCGAGGCTAATCTGCCCAGACCTAGTCTACACGTCCAGTAAGTTCAAATTAAAACTGACAAGAATCCAAGCAGAACTGGGTTTTCCTCAAAACACAAAAGTTGTAGCATTATCCGAGATCTACAACTTTTATGAAGAAAGTTTTATCAAATTACGAAGAGATTTTAAAGTACAATTTGATTCCCAAAACTGTGCAGGAAACAGAAATTCCAGCACAGGAATTTCAGAAAAACAGTGCATAAGCAGGGAATTCCTGCACATGCACTGATAACCTAAGTTTAAGAAACTGTTTTCAAAGATTGTTTTCAGAGCTTGACAGTTTTTAACTGTCTTTGCTTAAATGTTAAGATTTGATGAAAATACGGTTTTCATTAAGAAAAACTTGACAAAGGTTTGTCAAGAAATAATTGAAATACGCAGGGTCCTATGGTAAACAACTATAGGACAAATAGTAACCCGGAAGGTTACCTAATTTTATTGGGCCAATAAGTAAGGTTACTCATAGTAACCACTTGAGATACCCGAGATAGCGGGTTGGGCCTTAATAACATTAGCAACCTAATATTATTCATGTATGGTTGGGCTTAGTACCCAAGGTTACCTGAAGTAACCTAATTAGTTATTCTTTAAGTATGTTGGGCCTTGGGCCCTAGGGTTACGGAAAGTAACCGAGCAAGTTATCATGTGATGTTAGGGGGAACATACAATATAACCAAGGCTACTCATAAATGTTGGTTAGGATACCAACATTTAATGATCATGATTTATGGTAAGCTAGAATGTGTATGGCTCTTATCTTACGTCCTGTTTGGAAACAGGAGTAGGAACTGTTGTCGTGCCACGTTTGGACGATGAACCAAGAGCATAGGACTAAAGGTAAGTACAACTCCGCCTACAGCATGGGCAAAATGTTTTTAAAACATGTTTTTCATACGTTGATACGCATGATTTATGTTATGGTACTTACGTTATGAAGTTTATGTTATGATGCGATGATGTCATGTTATGAGGTTATGTTTAAGCTATGATGTCATGTTATGAGGTTATGTTTAAGCTATGATGTTATGTTATGAGGTTATGTTTAAGCTATGATGTTATGTTATGAGGTTACGTTTATGCTATGATGCCATGTTATGAGGTTATGGTTATGCTATGATGCCATGTTATGAGGTTATGTTATGATGCTATGATGCTATGTTATGAGGTTCATGTTATGATGTTTATGTTATGGCTTATGTTAAGTTATGTTATACGTTTAATATAGTGACATCACGTAGCATGTTCACTAATATTTAACTACATGGTAAGAATACATTTTAAGACAAACTAATGTCATTGTGTCGTACCGACTTGCTACGATGGCGGGTTTAAACGGTTTAGTCTATGGTTTGGGTTGAATTGGATTGGCTGCCCCAATTACTCCATGTTAAACAGTTTGTTTCATGGTTTGAGTTGGATTGGATTGCCTGCCTCCAACCACTCCATAGCTATGGACCACGATACGTGCACACATGACATGTAAGCTTTAAGTAAACAGAAATCAAGATAATCTTAGAAAAGTTTAATTGATTTACAAGAAAGCATAATTGGTTCATGCATTCTTTTATGAAAGTGTTTTTGCGGATTGAACGTTGTGCTTACTGGGCTTAAGCTCACTACTTACGTTCATGCTGTAGGTTAGCTACCTACTGGCAATCCTTGATGCAAGACTGTGAAGGCTGGCACTACAGATTGTGAAATGTGGGATGGACACTGCCACGGGTTTTGAATTTATGCTATGTAAAATATGTTTTGAAAAATATATTTAAAAGATGTGTTTTATGTTATGTGATAGTATGGATAAGAAACCGTTTTCAAGTAGAAAACTATTTTTAAGAAATTGTTTTCAAGAACGAGTTAAAGAATGGTTTTCAAGGATAATGGCAAGCAAGTTGCCTCGTGTCGTACCGACCCATACTAGGTTGGGTTTGGTCCATGGTATGATTATGTTAGCTTTCAATATAATTATGAAAGCTTGGTACTCGAGTGAGTACATATGATTATGTATGAGAATAAGTTATGTTCAGAGTAAGAAAAGAAAAAAAAATTTTACTCCGAATTTTCCGCAAGTTAAAAGCCTTTTAAAGTAAGTAAGTAAGGTAACGGCCCACGTCTGTGCAGTAGGACGCCCCTACGCGTGACGGTTCGGGGCGTTACATCATGTAAGTCAATTTGGGACGATAGAAAAACGTTACATGGTGATTGTAGGCTCCCGCTGAGTTCGGTTGAGTTAGTGTGCTCGTTTTAGGACCGAAAACGATTAAGAAACCGAAAACTGCCAATTCGGGTTCAAACTGACCAGTTCTCTGGAAAGTCAGTTTTGAGGCCCTTAGAGGCTGAATTTGGAAAAACGTAAAACACAAAAGTTGTAGATAAGGGTTTTTCCTATGGGGAAACGCAAACACTTTTCAAAAATAAGGCACCAATGGCCTTCGTTTTTGTGAAAACCCGAGCCTGACCGTGCCCAGACCCTATACACGGCCAGGTGAGTTTAGTAAGTTAAAGGAGTGGGTTAGAGACCGATTTGGGTCTCGAGTTCAAAACGAAAGTTTTAGGATTTTCAATGCTTTAAAACTTTCATGAAGAAAACTTTTTCAAATTCGACTTGGATTTTTAAATAGAAAATTGGATTTCAAAACTGTGCAGTGAACAAGAAATTCCTGCACAGAGTGTTCTAAAACAGTGCAGGAAAAAGCCATTTCTGCACATCCACTGACTAATTCTCAGTGAGAAACTGTTCCAAAGGCAGTTTCTGTTTTTAATGGTTTTTACAAAGACCCGCTCATCAGATTCTAAGTTTTTGATAAAATGATCTTAAAACCCTAAGTTTTTCCGAACTAAAGAAAGAGTTTTAATCAAGTTAAGTGAACCATAACCGGGAAAGATTCCGAGTTATTGGTTTAGGCCCTAAGCCCAAGGGTTATCCAACGTAACCCAATAAAATAGTGAAAATGACTAGTTGGGCCTAAAAAACTCGGGTTATTCGAAATAATCCTTTGAGTTGTTTATTAGAAGGCATAGGCCCAAGATTTAAGAATAGTAGTCCAACGCTACTAAGAAAGGCTGTTTAGCCAAGGTTACTTTATGTGACCAACTTAAGTATGTTCTAAACCATAGGGTTATCTGTGATACTGAGAAAGTATCTGGCATTGTTTAAAGGAAGGGGGAACATATAACGACAAATAAGTATGAATGTTGGTTTGATTACCAACATTCTGTAAGAACATAATTCTTACTCTATGTCCTCTGATATAGCAGGAAATAGCCTGCTGAGGTATCCTGAAGTGGATCAACAAGTCTCGGGACATAGTACTCAAGGTAAGTACAACTCCGCCTACAGCATAGGCTTTTGTTGTATACTTGCCAAGTATGTTTGCTGTAAGTGATGCTGTGTTTAATATATGACTATGTTAAGTTCATTAGCATGAGAAAAAGATATAATGTCAAGATATGATCATGAGTTATGAATAGTGACATCACGAAGCATGTTCACTAATAAGAACAAGTATGAGTTCATGAAAAGTAAGTATGATGGCAAGCAAGCTTGCCTGTGTCGTACCGACCCGCGTTAGGTCGGGTTGAACTGTGGTTTGAGTTGGAATTGGTTTGGCCGCCCCAACCAAATCATAGTTGCGCGCCCGGTACGTACACTCAAGATAAGGGGCCCATAAGTAAGATAAGTTAAGAATGAATACAATGGCATAATAAGAGCATAACTGGTACATGCATATATTATGCGATGTTATGACATGTTATGTATGTTATGATATGTGTGTTATGGGAAGTTATGTATGATATGTATGATATGCTATGTCTATGTAAGGTCATGATGAGTATGTTTATGTTTGCTTCCGCGGATATGTATATGTTGTACTTGCTGAGCGAAAGCTCACGTGTCTTACGTCTATGCTGTAGGTAAGCAACCTACAGGCAACTGATGGTGCAAGGTGGCGAGCGAGGCAGGGCAAGCTGTGAAATGTGGGGATATTAACCGCTTCGCGTTTTGATCTTTTTATGTATATTATTTTGTATGCAAACATCGTTATATATTGCAAGTATCCGCACTGTAAAAAAAAAAAAAAAAAAAAAAATTCCGCTGCTTACGTTACGCCAAATAAATAAGTACGCATGTATGTATGTATGTATGGTAACGGCCTGTGCTAGGCTGGTCTTACAGAGTTGGTATCAGAGCGGTTCCCTGCTACCTAATTTCACAGTATGCCTGCCGTCGCCGCCATCATTGTAAGTAATTTTATTTTATGAGTAAATAATTATTAAATGATCATGTTATGATAGATACGACGTTATGGATCCCGCTGGAGCAGATGGGGATCGACGTGCTGTGACGTCTTTCTATGAGTCACACCCGATGATTTTTGACGGGACGAGACGGACAGTGTCGTTAGCGGCATGGTTATACGACATGAAGTTGATCTTCCGACTATGTCATATAGAGGAGCGACTACAGGTCTCCTTAGCCAGTCGGTGTCTGGCAGTAGACGCACGGCTATGGTAGATGACCATAGGAGAGGGATCGATGCCGAGTCGTACTTGGGCGCATTTCCGCGCGTTGCTAGTCGCACGTTTCGGACCGCTACCGGATGAGGGTGCCGGTGTACCTCATCGCGATCCTGCGATGTATCGTGATATGTATCATGCCCGATACCTCAGTTTTCAGCAGTATGGCACGCCTACCCACAGGAGCCCATGAGCCATTACTGCAGGCGGTTTCAGGAGGAGCTGTTGCCTTACGTCCCCCGGGACTTGGCTAACCCTGGGATGATTTCACTACAGACTTTCCGAGACGGTTTGCCTCCGCAGATCCGCCAGTACGTTCCCATGCCGTTGCCTGAGACGACGGTGGGAAACATGATAGAGGATATTATGGGGGGCCGAGGCCGTGGTACAGGCTATGCAGGCCGCTGGGGTCGCAGAGGAGCATCAGGCACCGGTCGACGACGCTGGGATGGGAGAGCCATTTTTCGGGCCTGGTCCAGTTTTTCCGGAGGACCCGATACCCGCAGAGCCAGTACAGGCAGTGCCGCCCCAGGACGCCGAGGCTGACGAGGTCGGGGGTGATTTCGACCCCGATGATGTTATAGTTGCTCCGGAGGATCAGCTGGAAGACCCCCCGATCATCGATATTTCTAGCGATGATGAGGAGGACATGGAGCCGGAGCCAGAACACGAGGACTAGTTCGCGGACGATGAGGAGGATATGGAGCCCGGGCCAGAGTTTGAGCCTGAGGACTGGCAGGAGGAGGATTTTGATGAGGACCCTGAGGAGTTTCCATTCCACGATGGAGATGACGATGCAGACTCCGACGCGCCCTCAGTAGTTACGGACGAGCATATAGATTAGGCTGACCCTGTATATATTTTTATTTTATTTTACGACTGATATGTACTAGCTTATATTTTTGGATGATAGGCTTGTACTGATGTATGATGGGAAAGTGTTAGACACTTCCATCCGAAATTTTGGCCCTATGTGTACAAAAATCGTATCAAAATGTATTTACAAGATTGTGAATATAATGTACTTTTTGTAAGAATACAAAAAGAAAGTTCAATTATGAAATATTATGATATGATGAAGAATTATGTTATGTATGACGATAAATGTATGAAGAAGGGATATTTCTGGTAGGATAATATCTTTTCTTATGTTTTGATAGGATCGAGAAAATGGTTCGTCCACGCCGAGCAATGCCTGAAAATCCGCCCGAGCCGGATCTCGCAACCATTGTTGCAAACTTGCAACGGCAGCTGCTGGAATAGCAGCAAGAGACAAATAGACTGCGAGAATAATTAATTCAGATGAACCAGAGACCTCGGGCTGATGAGGTTCCTCTTCAGCAGAACAGGGTGCCTCCGGTACCAGAAGTCCAACCGGAAGTACAAGAAGAGGATCCACGGAATGTTGAGATTCCGGTAGCACCTGCAGGAGTTCCAGCAAACTTACCGCCAGTACGGGAAGATTTACTATATGAGAGATTCAGGAGGATGAAGGCACCTGAATTTGAGGGATTAATGGATCTGATAGCTGCGGATAATTGGTTGATTGATGTCCAAGTCATCCTGGACTTCATGAGGCTATCGGAGCAGGAAAAGGTTCTCTGTGCTTCCTTCGCCCTCAAGAAAGACACCAGACACTGGTGGATGACTGTTCAGATGCGGCGAGATGTTACCGCCATGGGCTGGCAAGATTTTGTGACAGAATTCCGCACCATGTACTACAATAGGGAAATTCTGGCAGCCCAGCAGGATGAGTTCGCCAGTTTGAAACAGGGATCAATGACAGTAATGGAGGCTGTCAAGAAGTTTGAACAGTTGGCCCGGTTGTGTCCGGAACTGGTTCCCAACGAAACAGAAAAAGTTAGAAGAATGATGAAGATGTTCCGGACAGATATCGCCAAGCAAGTTAGCGCTGGCAGTAGCCCGCCTACCCTGGTATCCGACTGCGTGAATCGTGCGATAATAGCCGAATACTGGATAAACCAGGACAAGGAAGCAAGGGCTCAGATCTTCAGGGCAAAGAAGGATGAAAAAGCCGTAGTAAAGCCGACGCAGTCCCGCCAAAACTTTGAAACGCCCCCGAAAGGACAAGTCAGTAACCCTGCCCAAGGTTCCAAACAGTTTGGGAGGAACAAGAGAAAGGGAAATTTCTCGGGTCAGGGACAACAAAAGAATTACCCTCAGAAGAGGAATAATAGAGGAAATGAGGGTAATAACACTGACTACCCGGCATGTGCCAAGTGTGGAAGAAAACACCCGGGAATCTGTAGAATGGGGTCGAATGCCTGCTACCTGTGTGGCAAGGAGGGGCATTACGCCAAGAACTGCCATCTGAACAACCAAGGCCAGAATCCTCCATACCCGAGCCGGAATACGAACAATCAGTTGCATGCTGTCCAAACTAGGCTTGAAGGACCCTCAATCACCCAAGGCAGATTAGAGGCTCCTGAACCTCAAGCCAGGATATATGCTTACACCAGAGGTGATGCTGAAGCTGGGACTTCACATGTGGTGACAGGTCAGATCTCTATCGCCACTTATGATGCTATCGCCTTGTTTGATTCTGGAGCTACTCACTCATTTGTATCCCTGGAGTTCGCCCAGAAGTTAGGAAGAGGTGTGAATAGTTTAGATCAGCCCTTCAAAACCTCTTTGCCGTCCGGAGAGATTTTGTGGTCCAGTTCTTGGATACAAAATACTTCCGTGATGATCTGTGACAGAGAATTGTTTGTAGATCTCATCGCAATCAAGCTTCAAGATTTCGATGTGATCTTAGGAATGGACTTCTTGGGTAAATACAACGCAAGGATCGACTGCCGAAAGCGCTGTGTAACGTTCAACCCGTACGGAGAAGAGGAGTTTAATTTTTACGGGCAATCTCGGAATTCGGCAACTAAACTGGTTTCAGCGATGAAGGCTTGGAAAATGTTAGCTAACGGCTGCCAAGGATATTTAGCTAACATGGTGGATAAAGATTGTGAAGTGGAATTGGCACCGGAAGATGTTCCCATTATAAAGGAATATGTGGATATCTTTCCGAAAGACTTACCAGGACTTCCGCCGGAACGCGAGATTTCGTTCGAAATCGAATTGCTGCCTGGAGCTGCACCAATATCGAAAGCGCCTTATCGTATGGCACCTGCCGAGCTTAGGGAACTGCAAGTGCAGTTACAAGAATTGCTGGATAAGGGATTCATCCGACAAAGTTACTCTCCATGGGGAGCACCAGTGTTGTTCGTAAAGAAGAAAGATGGATCACTACGAATGTGTATAGACTACCGTGAGCTTAACAAGATTACGATCAAGAACAAGTATCCCCTTCCGAGGATAGACGATCTTTTCGATCAACTTAGGGGAGCGGTAGTATTCTCGAAAGTCGATCTACGATCAGGCTACCATCAGCTCAGGATCAAGGAGTCAGATATCTCCAAGACGGCTTTTCGAACACGATACGGGCACTATGAGTTTTTGGTCATGCCATTTGGGCTAACCAATGCCCCAGCCGCATTCATGGACCTCATGAACCGAGTATTCAAAGAGTACCTGAATAAGTTCGTCATTGTTTTTATTGATGATATTCTGATTTACTCAAGTCCAAGGAGAAACATGAGCATCACCTTAGGTTGGTGATGGAGACGTTAAGGCGAAATCAACTGTATGCCAAATTTACAAAATGTGAATTTTGGCTAGAGAAAGTCCACTTTTTGGGTCATGTGGTGTCAAAGGAAGGAATTTCAGTGGACCCTACTAAGGTCGAGGCGGTTAGTGCGTGGCCAGCACCCAAAAATGTTACGGAAATAAGGAGTTTCCTTGGATTAGCTGGCTACTACCGACGGTTCGTCGAGGGATTTTCCAAGATCGCTACACCCTCACCGCTCTTACCCGTAAGGAAAAGAAATTTGAATGGACTCAAAAATGTGAGGAGAATTTTCAAGAGCTCAAGAGGAGATTGACTAGTGCACCGGTGTTGATAATTCCTGATGTAGATATAGGAAATTTCGTGATCTATAGTGACGCTTCTAAAAATGGTTTAGGAGCCGTCTTGATGCAGAATGCGAAGGTAGTTGCCTATGCATCCCGACAGCTGAAGATTCACGAAAGGAATTATCCCACACATGACTTGGAGCTCGCGGCAGTAGTTTTTGCACTTAAGATCTGGAGACACTACTTGTATGGGAACAAGTGTGAAATCTACACCGATCACCAGAGCCTCAAGTATATTTTTACTCAGAAGGAGCTCAATATGAGGCAACGTAGATGGCTGGAACTTGTGAAGGATTATGATTATGAGATCCTTTACCATCCTGGAAAGGCGAACAAGGTAGCAGATGCCTTAAGCAGGAAATCCTAGGCATGCTGATGTCTATTGGAACGTTTCCTAGACCACTACAAAAGGAGATTTCAGAGTTCAACTTGGAATTGATAACGGGGAAATTATCTGTTCTGTCCCTCCAGTCCAATCTTCTAGAAACCATCAAGTCACATCAAAGGAAAGATTCTTCTTTGCTGAAAGCACAACTCTTTGACGAGAAGAACAAGGAGTTTAGAGTCTCCGAAGATGGTACTATTTACTTCAAAGGAAGGATTTGTGTTCCTGACTTTGAATTCCTTAAAGACCAGATCTTGTCTGAGGCATATAAGACGCCGTATTCAGTACATCCAGGAGCTTCCAAGATGTACAAAGACCTCCGAGAGAATTATTGGTGGCCCAATATGAAGAATGAGGTAGCAGAATTTGTGTCAAAATGCCTAACTTGTCAGAAAGTTAAGGCTGAACATTGACATCCAGGTGGAGAACTACAGAAGATAGAGCTTCCTGAATGGAAATGGGAGCAAATTACTATGGATTTCGTAGTAGGGCTACCTAGAACTTCAAGTGGGAATGACTCGATTTGGGTTATTGTGGATAGATTAACCAAATCAGCCCACTTTATTGCGATTAAGGTCACCTTCTCAGTGGAGAAATTGGCTGAAATCTATGTATCCCAGATCGTCAGATTTCATGGAGTACCAAAATCGATCATTTCGGACCGTGATGGAAGTTTCACTTCTCGATTTTGGACTAGTGTTCACAATGCCCTGGGGTCAAAATTGAAGTTCAGTACGGCATTTCACCCCCAAACTGACGGTCAATCAGAACGAACCATCCAGACACTGGAGGATATGCTAAGGTCATGTGTGCTGGATTTCAAAGGAAACTGGGATCAGAAGCTGCCATTGATCGAATTCTCCTACAACAACAGTTATCATGCTTCGATTGGTATGGCTCCATTTGAAGCATTGTATGGAAGAAAATGTCGATCGCCTATCCACTGGCAGGAAGTGGGACAGAAGCAGCTGCAAACTACAGATTTTATCAAGAAGACCTCTGAGGATATTCAGATGATCAAGCAAAGACTCGACATAGCTTTTAGCAGACAGAAAAGTTATGCCGATAACGTAGGAGGCCCTTGGAATTCCAAGTGGGAGATGCGGTGTTCATCAAGATTACTCCTATGAAAGGAGTAATGCGATTTAGTAAAAGGGAAAGCTTAGTCCGAGGTATACTGGACCATTTGAGATTCTTGGTCGGATTGGAAAGTCGCCTATAAGCTTGCCCTACCGCCTGAGTTAGCTTCGATGCATAATGTTTTCCATGTGTCGATGTTAAAGA
>CM046373.1:4459085-4481712 GCA_025413025.1 Ficus hispida | reverse complement strand
TCGCCAGTTTGAAACAGGGATCAATGACAGTAATGGAGGCTGTCAAGAAGTTTGAACAGTTGGCCCGGTTGTGTCCGGAACTGGTTCCCAACGAAACAGAAAAAGTTAGAAGAATGATGAAGATGTTCCGGACAGATATCGCCAAGCAAGTTAGCGCTGGCAGTAGCCCCCTACCCTGGTATCCGACTGCGTGAGTCGTGCGATAAGAGCCGAATACTGGATAAACCAGGACAAGAAGCAAGGGCTCAGATCTTCAGGGCAAAAGGATGAAAAAGCCGAGTAAAGCCGACGCAGCCGCCAAACTTTGAAACGCCCCCGAAAGGACAAGTCAGTAACCCTGCCCAAGGTTCCAAACAGTTTGGGAGGAACAAGAGAAAGGGAAATTTCTCGGGTCAGGGACAACAAAAGAATTACCCTCAGAAGAGGAATAATAGAGGAAATGAGGGTAATAACACTGACTACCCGGCATGTGCCAAGTGTGGAAGAAAACACCCGGGAATCTGTAGAATGGGGTCGAATGCCTGCTACCTGTGTGGCAAGGAGGGGCATTACGCCAAGAACTGCCATCTGAACAACCAAGGCCAGAATCCTCCATACCCGAGCCGGAATACGAACAATCAGTTGCATGCTGTCCAAACTAGGCTTGAAGGACCCTCAATCACCCAAGGCAGATTAGAGGCTCCTGAACCTCAAGCCAGGATATATGCTACACCAGAGTGATGCTGAAGCTGGGACTTCACATTGGTGACAGGTCAGATCTCTATCGCCACTTATGATGCTATCGCCTTGTTTGATTCTGGAGCTACTCACTCATTTGTATCCCTGGAGTTCGCCCAGAAGTTAGGAAGAGGTGTGAATAGTTTAGATCAGCCCTTCAAAACCTCTTTGCCGTCCGGAGAGATTTTGTGGTCCAGTTCTTGGATACAAAATACTTCCGTGATGATCTGTGACAGAGAATTGTTTGTAGATCTCATCGCAATCAAGCTTCAAGATTTCGATGTGATCTTAGGAATGGACTTCTTGGGTAAATACAACGCAAGGATCGACTGCCGAAAGCGCTGTGTAACGTTCAACCCGTACGGAGAAGAGGAGTTTAATTTTTACGGGCAATCTCGGAATTCGGCAACTAAACTGGTTTCAGCGATGAAGGCTTGGAAAATGTTAGCTAACGGCTGCCAAGGATATTTAGCTAACATGGTGGATAAAGATTGTGAAGTGGAATTGGCACCGGAAGATGTTCCCATTATAAAGGAATATGTGGATATCTTTCCGAAAGACTTACCAGGACTTCCGCCGGAACGCGAGATTTCGTTCGAAATCGAATTGCTGCCTGGAGCTGCACCAATATCGAAAGCGCCTTATCGTATGGCACCTGCCGAGCTTAGGGAACTGCAAGTGCAGTTACAAGAATTGCTGGATAAGGGATTCATCCGACAAAGTTACTCTCCATGGGGAGCACCAGTGTTGTTCGTAAAGAAGAAAGATGGATCACTACGAATGTGTATAGACTACCGTGAGCTTAACAAGATTACGATCAAGAACAAGTATCCCCTTCCGAGGATAGACGATCTTTTCGATCAACTTAGGGGAGCGGTAGTATTCTCGAAAGTCGATCTACGATCAGGCTACCATCAGCTCAGGATCAAGGAGTCAGATATCTCCAAGACGGCTTTTCGAACACGATACGGGCACTATGAGTTTTGGTCATGCCATTTGGGCTAACCAATGCCCCAGCCGCATTCATGGACCTCATGAACCGAGTATTCAAAGAGTACCTGAATAAGTTCGTCATTGTTTTTATTGATGATATTCTGATTTACTCAAAGTCCAAGGAGAAACATGAGCATCACCTTAGGTTGGTGATGGAGACGTTAAGGCGAAATCAACTGTATGCCAAATTTACAAAATGTGAATTTTGGCTAGAGAAAGTCCACTTTTTGGGTCATGTGGTGTCAAAGGAAGGAATTTCAGTGGACCCTACTAAGGTCGAGGCGGTTAGTGCGTGGCCAGCACCCAAAAATGTTACGGAAATAAGGAGTTTCCTTGGATTAGCTGGCTACTACCGACGGTTCGTCGAGGGATTTTCCAAGATCGCTACACCCCTCACCGCTCTTACCCGTAAGGAAAAGAAATTTGAATGGACTCAAAAATGTGAGGAGAATTTTCAAGAGCTCAAGAGGAGATTGACTAGTGCACCGGTGTTGATAATTCCTGATGTAGATATAGGAAATTTCGTGATCTATAGTGACGCTTCTAAAAATGGTTTAGGAGCCGTCTTGATGCAGAATGCGAAGGTAGTTGCCTATGCATCCCGACAGCTGAAGATTCACGAAAGGAATTATCCCACACATGACTTGGAGCTCGCGGCAGTAGTTTTTGCACTTAAGATCTGGAGACACTACTTGTATGGGAACAAGTGTGAAATCTACACCGATCACCAGAGCCTCAAGTATATTTTTACTCAGAAGGAGCTCAACATGAGGCAACGTAGATGGCTGGAACTTGTGAAGGATTATGATTATGAGATCCTTTACCATCCTGGAAAGGCGAACAAGGTAGCAGATGCCTTAAGCAGGAAATCCTAGGCATGCTGATGTCTATTGGAACGTTTCCTAGACCACTACAAAAGGAGATTTCAGAGTTCAACTTGGAATTGATAACGAGGAAATTATCTGTTCTGTCCCTCCAGTCCAATCTTCTAGAAACCATCAAGTCACATCAAAGGAAAGATTCTTCTTTGCTGAAAGCACAACTCTTTGACGAGAAGAACAAGGAGTTTAGAGTCTCCGAAGATGGTACTATTTACTTCAAAGGAAGGATTTGTGTTCCTGACTTTGAATTCCTTAAAGACCAGATCTTGTCTGAGGCACATAAGACGCCGTATTCAATACATCCAGGAGCTTCCAAGATGTACAAAGACCTCCGAGAGAATTATTGGTGGCCCAATATGAAGAATGAGGTAGCAGAATTTGTGTCAAAATGCCTAACTTGTCAGAAAGTTAAGGCTGAACATTGACATCCAGGTGGAGAACTACAGAAGATAGAGCTTCCTGAATGGAAATGGGAGCAAATTACTATGGATTTCGTAGTAGGGCTACCTAGAACTTCAAGTGGGAATGACTCGATTTGGGTTATTGTGGATAGATTAACCAAATCAGCCCACTTTATTGCGATTAAGGTCACCTTCTCAGTGGAGAAATTGGCTGAAATCTATGTATCCCAGATCGTCAGATTTCATGGAGTACCAAAATCGATCATTTCGGACCGTGATGGACGTTTCACTTCTCGATTTTGGACTAGTGTTCACAATGCCCTGGGGTCAAAATTGAAGTTCAGTACGGCATTTCACCCCCAAACTGACGGTCAATCAGAACGAACCATCCAGACACTGGAGGATATGCTAAGGTCATGTGTGCTGGATTTCAAAGGAAACTGGGATCAGAAGCTGCCATTGATCGAATTCTCCTACAACAACAGTTATCATGCTTCGATTGGTATGGCTCCATTTGAAGCATTGTATGGAAGAAAATGTCGATCGCCTATCCACTGGCAGGAAGTGGGACAGAAGCAGCTGCAAACTACAGATTTTATCAAGAAGACCTCTGAGGATATTCAGATGATCAAGCAAAGACTCGACATAGCTTTTAGCAGACAGAAAAGTTATGCCGATAAACGTAGGAGGCCCTTGGAATTCCAAGTGGGAGATGCGGTGTTCATCAAGATTACTCCTATGAAAGGAGTAATGCGATTTAGTAAAAAGGGAAAGCTTAGTCCGAGGTATACTGGACCATTTGAGATTCTTGGTCAGATTGGAAAAGTCGCCTATAAGCTTGCCCTACCGCCTGAGTTAGCTTCGATGCATAATGTTTTCCATGTGTCGATGTTAAAGAAGTATGTGCCAGACCCTTCCCATGTGCTTAGTCAGGAACCAGTGGAGGTTCATACGGACTTAACCTATGAAGAAAAGCCAATTCGAATTCTGGATCGGGAAGAGAAGGTCTTAAGGAACAAAAATATTCCCATGGTTAAAGTATTGTGGCGAAACCACATGGTCGAAGAAGCAACCTGGGAGTTGGAAGATGAGATGAGAAAGAACTACCCCAGTTTATTCTAATTTTCGAGGCCGAAAATTTTTAAGGAGGGTAGATTGTAATAACTAGAATTTCACAACGTCACAATTTCTTGTATAGAAATTTAAACTGTACCATGAAGGTATTTATGAAAAGCCCGGTTTAGGGTTTTTATTCAGAATTGTGAGTTCTTATGCATTTATAAGACTCAAAAATGATTGCTTAGTTGAGCATACGACCTTTTGAGGAAAAAGGTATAAAACGCTATGATTTTTACGAAAGTCAAAGTTTGACCAGAAAGTCAAAGTTTGACCAGAAACCGTCAAGTTGACCAAGAGAGTCCATGTTGACAGGATAGGCAACATTGACCCAAGAAAGTCAAAGATTGGCTAGAAAGATCAATTCTTTGACGATATCGAAAAATGGTAAGCAGTATAGGAAGTATACTGCGGAAAACCAAATTTTTCAGATAAAATGGTTTAAGTTAGATTCAAGACCACCATAGAAAAATCAAGCACACTAAGTAGGAGATTAAAGGCTAAAAGGCTCGAAACGAAAAGAGAATTTTTCGTATAGTCCATTATTAGACAGATAAATTTTGGACTGCATTTTAATAATCGGTACTGTGAATCAAAGACCACAGTATCAACTATATCTGTTTAGTATTGAAAGATACTGTCTAATCAAAAATTAGGCCAAATAAGGCCTTAATGGTGATGTCACATTACTTTTGATTTATGACATCATTTTAAGGCTTTAATGAAAAATTGGAAAGTAATTTGGTTGGTTCTAGAACAACCATGGCCGGCCACCTCACCCCCCTAATGTGCAATTTGGTGAACTTTGAAGGACTATTTTGCAATTTTGGAAAGTTCAAAAATGCCTATAAATAGGAGTGCATTCTATTCACAAAAATTAGAAAATCTAGCCAAACTTTGGTCATTTTTCTGCCCAAAAATCCGAACTTGAGGGAGCTGCCAAAGAGAAAGAAAAAGCTTGGAAAATCAAGGAATTGGTCTTAGGAGTGTTAGGCATTCACTAGGAAGCAAGCCAAGAAGTTGGAGAAAATTTGGAGACGATTTGGCCATTGCTGGCCGGTTCTGTGGCAGCAGCAAGGGGGAAGGAAAATTGAAGGGGAAAACAAGTGGGGAGGTGGCTGATTCTTGTGGGAAGTGGCCGGAGTCTTGGGAGGAGCTGTCCCTAGGTGGCTGGAAAATTTCAGGCTCATTGGGAGGAGCTAAGGCCGGCTGCACCAAGGAGAAAGGAAGAGAGAAATTTGAGCCAAGCAAACCCACATTTGGGCTAAGTAAGGTAAAATTTCTCTTGGCCCTTAAATCTCTTAATTCAAGTTCTAAATTAGAGATTTAAGTGTATTACAAGCAATTTTGTAATGAGCATAAGCTCAATTTAAATTTCTGCCTTAGGTCAGATTTTAGTGTGTGCTTGATTAGTTAGTTAAGGGTGGTTGATTTAGTGTTTTGATTGATGTTTAATTGTGCATTGTATGTGCTTATAAGTATGATTGTATGTTAGATTAATTAGGGGTTGTATGTTTCCCCAAATCTTCCCAACAGAATAGTAATGGCATATTAGGGTGTTAGATTGAAATGTGTATGCTAAGTTGGTAAAAATCAAGAAACAAGCAAAACCCTAACCTTGATTAATGCAATTTGGTTGTTTGATTTACATGATCATGTGGGGGCTCATGTAAGTCAATTTGGGACGATAGAAAAATGTTGCATGGTGATTGTAGGCTCCCGCTGAGTTCGGTTGAGTTAGTGTGCTCGTTTTAGGACCGAAAACGATTAAGAAACCGAAAACTGCCAATTCGGGTTCAAACTGACCAGTTCTCTGGAAAGTCAGTTTTGAGGCCCTTAGAGGCTGATTTGGAAAAACGTAAAACACAAAAGTTGTATATAAGGGTTTTTCCTATGGGGAACGCAAACACTTTTCAAAAATAAGGCACCAATGGCCTTCGTTTTTGTGAAAACCCGAGCCTGACCGTGCCCAGACCCTATACACGGCCAGGTGAGTTTAGCAAGTTAAAGGAGTGGGTTAGAAACCGATTTGGGTCTCGAGTTCAAAACGAAAGTTTTAGGATTTTCAATGCTTTAAAACTTTCATGAAGAAAACTTTTTCAAATTCGACTTGGATTTTTAAATAGAAAATTGGATTTCAAAACTGTGCAGTGAACAAGAAATTCCTGCACAGAGTGTTCTAAAACAGTGCAGGAAAAAGCCATTTCTGCACATCCACTGACTAATTCTCAGTGAGAAACTGTTCCAAAGGCAGTTTCTGTTTTTAATGGTTTTTACAAAGACCCGCTCATCAGATTCTAAGTTTTTGATAAAATGATCTTAAAACCCTAAGTTTTTCCGAAGTAAAGAAAGAGTTTTAATCAAGTTAAGTGAACCATAACCGGGAAAGATTCCGAGTTATTGGTTTGGGCCCTAAGCCCAAGGGTTATCCAACGTAACCCAATAAAATAGTGAAAATGACTAGTTGGGCCTAAAAAACTCGGGTTATTCGAAATAATCCTTTGAGTTGTTTATTAGAAGGCATAGGCCCAAGATTTAAGAATAGTAGTCCAACGCTACTAAGAAAGGCTGTTTAGCCAAGGTTACTTTATGTGACCAACTTAAGTATGTTCTAAACCATAGGGTTATCTGTGATACTGAGAAAGTATCCGGCATTGTTTAAAGGAAGGGGGAACATATAACCACAAATAAGTATGAATGTTGGTTTGATTACCAACATTCTGTAAGAACATAATTCTTACTCTATGTCCTCTGATATAGCAGGAAATAGCCTGCTGAGGTATCCTGAAGTGGATCAATAAGTCTCGGGACATAGTACTCAAGGTAAGTATAACTCCGCCTACAGCATAGGCTTTTGTTGTATACTTGCCAAGTATGTTTGCTGTAAGTGATGCTGTGTTTAATATATGACTATGTTAAGTTCATTAGCATGAGAAAAAGATATAATGTCAAGATATGATCATGAGTTATGAATAGTGACATCGCGAAGCATGTTCACTAATAAGAACAAGTATGAGTTCATGAAAAGTAAGTATGATGGCAAGCAAGCTTGCCTGTGTCGTACCGACCCGCGTTAGGTCGGGTTGAACTGTGGTTTGAGTTGGAATTGGTTTGGCCGCCCCAACCAAATCATAGTTGCGCGCCCGGTACGTACACTCAAGATAAGGGTCCCATAAGTAAGATAAGTTAAGAATGAATACAATGGCATAATAAGAGCATAACTGGTACATGCATATATTATGCGATGTTATGACATGTTATGTATGTTATGATATGTGTGTTATGGGAAGTTATGTATGATATGTATGATATGCTATGTCTATGTAAGGTCATGATGAGTATGTTTATGTTTGTTTCCGCGGATATGTATATGTTGTACTTGCTGAGCGAAAGCTCACGTGTCTTACGTCTATGCTGTAGGTAAGCAACCTACAGGCAACTGATGGTGCAAGGTGGCGAGCGAGGCAGGGCAAGCTGTGAAATGTGGGGATATTAACCGCTTCGCGTTTTGATCTTTTTATGTATATTATTTTGTATGCAAACATCGTTATATATTGCAAGTATCCGCACTGTAAAAAAAAAAAAAAAAAAAAAAAAAAAAAAAAAATTCCGCTGCTTACGTTACGCCAAATAAATAAGTACGCATGTATGTATGTATGTATGGTAACGGCCTGTGCTAGGCGGGTCGTTACAGATTCGGTCTGGATTTCTAAATAAAAAATTGGAGTTTTAAAACTGTGTAGGAAACAGGAAATTCCTGCACAGGATTTTCTAAAACAAAACAGAAAAACTGTTCCAAAGGCAGTTATTAGTGTTTAATCGTTTTTGTAGTTTAAAACCCAATGTTTTGAATACTAATATTGTTTCAATGACAGTTTTCAGCCTTTAACATTTTATAAAACCTAATCATATGATTTCAAGGATTTTTAAAAAAAAACCCTAAGTTTTCAAAAGTAGTTTTAAAAACAAAATTCGGTGAGCAATAACCGGAAAAAGATGCCGAGTTATTGGTTTGGGCCCGAAGCCCAAGGGTTATCCAACGTAACCCAATAAGAGATTAAGACTACGGATCTTGGCCCTTGGCTCAAGGGCTACCTATGGGGTTATTTTTAATAACCCATTAATAATGTTTCAAGATAGTTAGGTGGGGGCATATAACAAAGAATAAAAGGAATGTTGGTACAGATTACCAACAATTTAAAAGTTAGGATTTCAGAATCCTGACACGATGTCCTTTGTCATAGTAGGAAATAATCTGCTATCTCGCCCCGGGCAGGAGCGGCTTATCAGTGGACGTTTAGTTTGAGGTAAGTACAACTCCGCCTACAGCATAGGCTTTTGTTGTATACTTACTCAAGTATGATTGATGAATGCTATAGTGGATGTTGTGATGTATGATTGATATTAGGTTATGTTTATGAGATGTTATGTGAATGTTTTATGAATTGATTATGCTATGATATGTCTATGATGCATGAAGTTACGATATGATTTATATCTTATGAATTTGTGACATCACGAGGCATGTTCACTAATTCTAAATAAGAGTAAGATAAGATAAGAAATTATGGCAAGCAAGTTGCCTGTGTCGTGCCGACCCGCTCACAGGTCGGGTTGGACTATGGTTTGAGTTGGAAATGGACTGGCCGCCCCAACCAAATCATAGTTGCGCACCCGTACGTACACTTATGGGGCCCATAAGCAAGATAAGCATGTATGATAAGATAAGTTATGAATGAAAGAAGCAAGCATAATGAAGCATAATTGGCTCATGCATGATTAAGATTGAATATGTTATGTTAGATAAATATGTTATGTTAGATGAATATGTTATGTTAGACGAATATGTTATGTTAGATGAATATGTTACATTAGATTGAATACGTTAAGTTGAATTGATTATGTTATGCTTGATTGAATTCTGTTTTGTATTGTTATTTGTTGCGGATAATTATGTTGTACTTGCTGAGCGAAAGCTCACGTTTTACGTCTATGCTGTAGGTAAGCAACCTGTCAGCAATTTTTGATACAAGATGGCGAGCGGGGCAGGGTGAACTGTGAAGTGATGTGGGATATTTTTGCCGCTACGCGTTTTGTTTTTATGTACATTATTTAATATCCGATATTCGTACATCGTCCTTGTGTATGGCTTTTTTTTATATCGCTTTTCATTTCGTTCATTCGCTCGTGTTATATATATCGTTTTTCGTTCATACACGTCGTAAAAAAAAAAAAAAAATTTCCGCTGTTTACGCTAAGTATGTATGTATGTATGTACGGTAACAGCCTGTGCTAGGCGGGTCGTTACAGAGTTAGTATCAGAGCGGATTCCTACTATCCCACTTCACAGTCTGCCTGCCATCGCCACCATCATTGTAAGTTGAGTTTTATTTTAAATAGTAAATAATTATTATGCGCCTATGTTATAGTAGACTCCACGTCATGGACCCAGACAGAGTCGACACGGACCGAGACGCTACGAGGGCCTTCTTTAGGTCTTATCCTCTTATATTCGATGGCACGTGACGGACGGTGCCCATAGCGGCGTGGCTGTACGATATGGAGTTGATCTTCCATATCTGTCATATCGAGGGCCGGTTACAGGTTTCTTTGGCTAGCCGGTGTTTTGCTGTCGACGCTCGGATTTGGTGGATCACTCTAGGAGAGCGTCAGTTGCCAAGCCGCACGTGGCCGCATTTTCATACTATAGTGATGGCTCGATACGGACCGATGTTAGGCGAGGGAGCCGGTGATCTACTCCGTGACCTCGAGATTTATGAGGATATGCATCACACACGTTACCTTAGTTACGTGGCTGATTGGCATGCGTATCCTCAGGAGACGATGACTCACTATTGCTGACGCTTCCAGGAGTCGATGTTACCTTATATTCCTCAGTATCTACAGAGTCCCGAGCTACATGCATTAGTTATTCTTAGGAACAGATTGCCTATTCAGATCCGTCAGTATATTCCGATGCCTATGCTTGGCATGTCAGTCGAACATATGATCGAGGATATTTTAGGAGCGGAGGCCATTTTGCATGATATGCCAGCCCCAGATTTGGTTGAGGGTCAGCAGGCGCCCGTTGATGACGCCGGGATGGGAGAGCCAATGTATGAGGCGGGTCCAGTTTTTCCAGAGGATCCGATTCCCGCAGTCCCGATACAGGAGGTGCCACATCAGGTGGACGAGGCCGATATGGCGGCCGAGGATGATGACCCCGATGACCTCATCGTTGTGCCGGAGGACCCACCGGAGGATCCCCCGATCATTGACATATCGAGTGATGATGAGGATGATGAGGAGCCAGATCCTGAGTTAGAGCACGCAGGCTGGTTGGTAGATGAGGAGGACTTCGACGACGATCCGGAGGAGATTTTATTTGCCGACGGAGAGGGGGAGTTCGATTCTGATGCGTCATCAGTCGTCACCATTGAGCATATAAACTAGGGTGACCATGTATATGTATTTTTTTGATGCTAGACTGATGGGTACTAGCTTATTCTTTTTGGATGATAGGCTTGTACATGTGTATGATGGTAAAGTGGTAGACACTTCCATCCAAATTTTTGACCATGTATATACAGTATGTATCAAAATTTGTATTTACGGTATTGTAAATATGATATACTTTTTGTACGAATACAAAAAGCAGTTCAAGAATGAAAGTATTATGTTACGATGTGATTATGAAAATCATGTTATGTTATGTTATGTATGATTATGAAAGTTATGTTATAATAAGTATCCTGTAATACCCGAAATTTCGATGAACCTATGATTTCCTTTTAGAAAAGGGAAATTTCAAGTTTGAATCTTGTTTGTCAATATAAAGCTCATGATCTGAGCAGAATATCAGTTTATGTGTGAGTTCTCGTTTAATTAGCTACGAGACTCAACAATAGTTTGCTTAAGTCAAGCATGTGGCCTTTTGAGGAAAAAGGGCAAAATGGTAATTTATGATTTTATGTTGGTCAAAGTTTGACCGAAAAAGCCAAAGTTGACCAAAAAGTCAAAGGTTGACCCGGAAGGTCAAATAGATGAAGGTGCTGAGATACGGCAAAGCAGTATGGGATTATACTGCGAAAAACCTTCATTACGGCCAATTTAATAAGAATAAGCTATGAGACCACCGTAGAAAATCAAGCACAATTTTTAGAGCATTAATTGATTAAGGACTAAATAGTTTTAAGTCCTAAGAAAATCCGATACGCAGTCCAGATGAATTCTGGACCGTAGTCCAGTGTGATAATACTGTTTTTGGTGAAAAACAGTATTGATATTATGTATATTAGTAAGGAAATGGACTGCAGGATTGTATGATTGGATTTCTAAGTATCCAGTGGATAATTATGCACGAAATGGAAGCCAAGTGGCTCCGCCATAGTTGGCGACCTACAGGGACTAAATTGCAAATATTTTGTCCGTAGGGGCCAAAGTGCAATTTTAGAAAAGTAAGTAAAGATGGATTAGTATGTAATTATAGAATCATGGAAATTCCTAACCAAGGTTCCAACTAGGCCAAAAATAGGTTACAAGCCTAGTTACATTGGAACAAGGATTTAAGTTAGAGATAAGCATGAAAAGATATTTTGGAAAGATTTTTCCTTATTTTTCACTTGTATGGCCGGATTTTTTGTTGGCTTGGTGAGCAAGAATTTAGCTAGATGATGTCATCAAGATGATGTCATCAAGGCGATGTAAGCGGATGATGTCACGAGGTGATGTAAGCCAAACTTGGTGAGCAAGTAAACTTGCCCACCAAGGCTTCCAAGATGGCCGGATTTTAGTGTGCTTCTAGAACAAGAAATTTGCTTGATGATGTCATCAAGGTGATGTCATCAATGTGATGTCATCAAGATGATGTCATCAAGGTGAGGTAAGCGTGTGATGTCATCCAAGTGATGTCATTGGTGAGGTAAGCAAAACTTGGTGAGCAAGTAACTTGCCCACCAAGGCTACTCTATGGCCGGCCACCTAGGAGGTGCAATGAGCAAATATTTTGCTCTTGGACCCTTTTATGCAATTATAGAAACCATGTTTTTCACCTATAAATAGGTGATGTTGGTTCACAAATTTGAAGCAAGTTTTGTAGCTTAGCCAAACTATGGCAAAATTTTCCCTCACCCACACACCCTAAAGGCCGAGCCATAGAAGAGAAAGGATAGAAAGAAAATGCTGAAAACCAAAGAGAAAAGTGAGCTTGAGTAGTCGGTTTTCTAGCTAGAACCATAAGAAAAAGTTGAGAAAAACTTTGGTACCCATTGGAGGCCAAGTGGCCGGCCATGGGAGAGGAAGAGAAAGAAAAGAAAAGTGCAGAAAAAAAAATGGGTTTAGGACAGCCGGATTTTTGTAGAAAGAACCACCCAATGACCAACAAGTTTTGGTCCTAATTAGAGGAGCAAAACCGGTTATGGACAGCCAAGGAGATAGGGCAGAAAAATGAACCAATCTCCTAGCCTAGCCTTGTGTTCATCAAGGTAATCTCCCTTAAACCATAAGCTCTTCGATTAAGCATTTATGTTGGAAATTTATGTGTATTTCCGAGTTGGAATGTAAGAGCATAAGCTCACCTATTATGTCTATGCTCTAGATTAAGTTTGCTTGATTATGCTTGATTAGGGTGGTGGTCTCTAGCTTACATTTTGGTGCATGTTTGATGATATGCTTATATGGGTTTGAGTATGCCTACCATGTGTTTGTTATATGTTCCCATAGGTTGAGATTGAATATATGATTATGTGATGGATGGAATGGAACGTTAGAAACAATTGCATGTGTGACTTTAGGCTCCCGCTGTGGTCGGTTGAGGTAGCGTGCACGTTTTAGGACGTAAAACGAAATTAAGAACCGAAACTGCCAGTCTCGGGTCAAGACTGGGCAGTGTTCTGGAAATGGTATTTTGAGGCCCTTAGAGGCCGAATTTGAAGAAAATCAAAACTACAAAGTTGTAGATAATGGTTTTTCCTAGAGGGCAACGCGAATGGATTTGAAAAATGAGGCTCCAATGGCCTCCGTTTTTATGAAAATCCGAGGCTAATCTGCCCAGACCTAGTCTACACGTCCAGTAAGTTTCAAATTAAAACTGACAAGAATCCAAGCAGAACTGGGTTTTCCTCAAAACATAAAAGTTGTAGTATTATCCGAGATCTACAACTTTTATGAAGAAAGTTTTATCAAATTATGAACAGATTTTAAAGTACAATTTGATTCCCAAAACTGTGCAGGAAACAGAAATTCCAGCACAGGATTTTCAGAAAAACAGTGCATAAGCAGGAAATTCTTATACATGCACTGATAACCAAAGTTTAAGAAACTGTTTTTAAAGATTATTTTCAGAGCTTGACAGTTTTTAACTGCCTTTGCTTAGATGTTAAGATTTTATGAAAATACGGTTTTCATAAAGATTTTAAAGAAAACTTGACAAAGGTTTGTCAAGAATAATTGAAATACGCCGGGTCCTATGGTGACAACTATAGGACAGATAGTAACCGGAGAGGTTACCTAATTTTATTGGGCCAAATAAGTTAGGTTACTTATAGTAACCACATGAGATACCCGAGATAGGGGGTTGGGCCTAATAAGATTAGTAACCTAATACTATTTAAGAATGGTTGGGCTTAGTACCCAAGGTTACCAGAAGTAACCTAGCATGATGCTGGTTAAGTATGTTGGGCCATGAACCCTAGGGTTACAGCAAGTAACCAAACAAGCTATCGTAAGTTGTTATAGGAGGGAACATATAATATAACTAAGGCTACTCATAAATGTTGGTTAGGACACCAACATTTAAGGATTATGAATTATGATAAGATAAAATGTGTATAACTTTTATCTTACACCCTGTTTGGAAACAGGAGTATGAACTGTTGTCGTGCCATGATTCGGACAATAAACCAAGAGCATAGGACGACAAGTAAGTATAACTCCGCCTACAGCATGGGCAAAATGTTTTTATAACATGTTTTTCAAGAAATCATGAATTGATATGCATGATGTATGTTACGATGCTTACGTATGATGTTATGTTATGATTGTTATGTTACGATGGTTAAGTTACGATGATTATGTTATGATATGAAGTTATGTTATGAAGATTATGTTACGGTGTTTATGTTATGGTTTATGTTATGTTATGTTTTAATATAGTGAGATCATGTAGCATGTCCACTAATATTAACTACATGGTAAGAACACAAGTTAAGATAAGCTAAGGTCATTGTGTCGTACCGACTTGCCATGATGGCGGGTTTAAATGGTTTAGTCTATGGTTTGGGCTGAGTTGGATTGGCTGCCCCAATCACTCCATGTTAAACAGTTTGTTTCATGGTTTGAGTTGGTTTGGATTGGCTGCCTCCAGCCACTCCATAGCTATAGACCACGGTATGTGCACACATGATATTCAAGGAAATAGAATCAAGTTAATAAATAAAAGTTTAATCGATTCATAAGAAAACCTAATTGGTTCATGCATTCCTTTGTTAAAAATGTTTTGCGGATTGCACGTTGTACTTACTGGGCATAAGCTCATTACTTACGTTCATGCTGTAGGTTAAGCAACCTACCGGCGATACGTGATGCAAAGCTGTGAAGGCTGGTGCTACAGGCTGTGAAATGTGGGATGGACACCGCCACGGGTTTTGAATTTATGTTATGTAAAATACGTTTTGAAAAATATATTTAAAAGATGTGTTTTACGTTATGTGATAGTATGGATAAGAAACCGTTTTTAAGAAGAAAACTATTTTTAAGAATTTGTTTTCAAGAACGAGTTAAGGAATGGTTTTTAAGGATGATGGCAACAAGTTGCCTCGTGTTGTACCGAACCGCATTAGGTCGGATTGGTCCACGGTATGATTATGTTAGCTTTCAATATGATTATGAAAGCTCAGTACTCGAGTGAGTACATATGATTATGCATGAAGATAAGTTAAGTTCAAAGTAAGAAAAGAAAAAAAATTTTTACTCCGAATTTTCCGCAGTTTAAGCTTTTTAAATTAAGAAGTAAGTTAAGCAAGTAATGTAATGGCCCACGTCCGCGCAGTAGGACGCCCCTACGCGTGACGGTTCGGGGCATTACTGAGATGGTATCAGAGCAAAGTTTTTCTGCCATCCAGTTTCACAGTTCTGCCGCCAGAGCCACAGTTTTGCAAGTAAGTTTCCTTACTCTAGTTAGGTATAGTAACTATGTGAGGTCATAGTTTTATAATAGAAACAACGTAGACCTGGTGTGAAACCCGGGTACGATTGAAGAGGACCGCAAGACTTCGACTTCATTAGCATCTGAAGGGATGGAGTCACGCATCTTCGATGGGACTCAAGAAATGGCTGCATTTGCTGAGTGGCTGCACGATATGAAGACGATACGTCAGTTATGTTGCAGCTGGCGTATTTATCCAGATGAGTATATGGGCTATGATTGCCAGTGGATCAGAGTTTCGCAGCGAAAGCGTGATGGATAAGCTGAGCCTACGGTAGGATATGATGAGATCGTGAGGAATCTCTAGTATGATATGTTAAGATATGGACGAAAGAATGAGTGTTAAACATGTTGAGAATTAGAATTAGAACTAGAAAATGGTTCGTTGCTAGTACAACCGAACCAATTTCTGCAAGAGCCTCATCTTGCAACTATGATAGCCAAGTTATGATGATAAATGCTAGAGTAGCAATAAGAAATGAATAGGCTTCGAGATCAGATAGCCTATCGCCTTACCCAGTAGGGTGATAATCTGGAAGTTTTCATTCTAAGAAATAAGCTAGATGCTATAGAACATAAGTTTCGTGGTTGTGAAACTTTGTCCCATAAGAATGATAATAGGTATGGAAAGATGTTTGTTAGTGCCTTGACTGGTGGTAATATCAAGGCAATGCACAAATAAGTGGGATGATGGCTATCATTATGACGAGGAAATTAAGGATATGATCCCTTAGTAAGGGAAATTATGAAATAATGGGAAGTTTTAGACATTCCTAAGGGTAATGATTTTGAGTTATGAAGAAAATGTTAGAAGCAATGAGAGAAGCTTCTACCATTTTATTATCTAGCAAGCAGCTAGTCGATACGATATACGTATTGCATCACTCGAACGATATCAAGCTTTCTTCATTATTGACTTTGAAAGAATTCAAAGGAAATATTTTTATAAAAGATGCTTAAATCTTGTACTCATGCTTAATAGAATCCCTCATTTTATAAAATACAGCCGAATCCTTGAGGAGGAAATTCCAAGATAGGGGCTGTTATGAACAGTAAAGGTTCCAAGATAGGAGCCGTTATGTTCGTTAAATGACCGAATCCTTGAGGGACAAGTCCCAAGATAGGGGTCATAGGCCGAATCCTTGAGGAACAAGTTCCAAGAACGGGATGAATTCCAAGAAAGGGGCCATTATGAAAACTAAAGGGTTCTAATAGCATAAGATCAAGGTTCAAGAAAGAAGCTATTTTAAGATATGTTTTCCAAGTGTGGAAAAATTTTCAAGTATGAAACGCTTTTCATGTATGAAAAGTTATATGATAAGAATTGTTTTTCAAACATGGCAAGTTACATGATATACTTGCTCAAATTTTTATGAAGATAGTTCTTGTGATGCAATATGAAAGGAGAACATGATAGCATGATAGTATGTAAGTATGAATGTATGTAAGTAAGGAAGTATGCAAGTACGTAAGTATGAACGTATGTACGTAAGAAGGTATGAAAGTATGATGACATGATATGAAAGTAAGATTATGGTGCTATATAAGAGACATGATCCCATTAACAGTGTAAAATGGGAACATGAACAAACCATTATGGAATTATGGTGGATTTAGAGAAAAGCACCTAGAATTATACGAATTTTCGAGGACGAAAATTTCTTTAAGGAGGGTAGAATGTAATACCCGAAATTTCGATGAATCTATGATTTCCTTTTAGAAAAGGGAAATTTCAAGTTTGAATCTTGTTTGTCAATATAAAGCTCATGATCTGAGCAGAATATCAGTTTATGTGTGAGTTCTCGTTTAATTAGCTACGAGACTCAACAATAGTTTGCTTAAGTCAAGCATGTGGCCTTTTGAGGAAAAAGGGCAAAATGGTAATTTATGATTTTATGTTGGTCAAAGTTTGACCGAAAAAGTCAAAGTTGACCAAAAAGTCAAAGATTGACCTGGAAGGTCAAATAGATGAAGGTGCTGAGATACGGCAAAGCAGTATGGGATTATACTGCGAAAAACCTTCATTACGGCCAATTTAATAAGAATAAGCTATGAGACCACCGTAGAAAATCAAGCACAATTTTTAGAGCATTAATTGATTAAGGACTAAATTGTTTTAAGTCCTAAGAAAATCCGATACGCAGTCCAGATGAATTCTGGACCGTAGTCCAGTGTGATAATACTGTTTTTGGTGAAAAACAGTATTGATATTATGTATATTAGTAAGGAAATGGACTGCAGGATTGTATGATTGGATTTCTAAGTATCCAGTGGATAATTATGCACGAAATGGAAGCCAAGTGGCTCCGCCATAGTTGGCGACCTACAGGGACTAAATTGCAAATATTTTGTCCGTAGGGGCCAAAGTGCAATTTTAGAAAAGTAAGTAAAGATGGATTAGTATGTAATTATAGAATCATGGAAATTCCTAACCAAGGTTCCAACTAGGCCAAAAATAGGTTACAAGCCTAGTTATATTGGAACAAGGATTTAAGTTAGAGATAAGCATGAAAAGATATTTTGGAAAGATTTTTCCTTATTTTTCACTTGTATGGCCGGATTTTTTGTTGGCTTGGTGAGCAAGAATTTAGCTAGATGATGTCATCAAGATGATGTCATCAAGGCGATGTAAGCGGATGATGTCACGAGGGTGATGTAAGCCAAACTTGGTGAGCAAGTAAACTTGCCCACCAAGGCTTCCAAGATGGCCGGATTTTAGTGTGCTTCTAGAACAAGAAATTTGCTTGATGATGTCATCAAGGTGATGTCATCAATGTGATGTCATCAAGATGATGTCATCAAGGTGAGGTAAGCGTGTGATGTCATCCAAGTGATGTCATTGGTGAGGTAAGCAAAACTTGGTGAGCAAGTAACTTGCCCACCAAGGCTACTCTATGGCCGGCCACCTAGGAGGTGCAATGAGCAAATATTTTGCTCTTGGACCCTTTTATGCAATTATAGAAACCATGTTTTTCACCTATAAATAGGTGATGTTGGTTCACAAATTTGAAGCAAGTTTTGTAGCTTAGCCAAACTATGGCAAAATTTTCCCTCACCCACACACCCTAAAGGCCGAGCCATAGAAGAGAAAGGATAGAAAGAAAATGCTGAAAACCAAAGAGAAAAGTGAGCTTGAGTAGTCGGTTTTCTAGCTAGAACCATAAGAAAAAGTTGAGAAAAACTTTGGTACCCATTGGAGGCCAAGTGGCCGGCCATGGGAGAGGAAGAGAAAGAAAAGAAAAGTGCAGAAAAAAAAATGGGTTTAGGACAGCCGGATTTTTGTAGAAAGAACCACCCAATGACCAACAAGTTTTGGTCCTAATTAGAGGAGCAAAACCGGTTATGGACAGCCAAGGAGATAGGGCAGAAAAATGAACCAATCTCCTAGCCTAGCCTTGTGTTCATCAAGGTAATCTCCCTTAAACCATAAGCTCTTCGATTAAGCATTTATGTTGGAAACTTATGTGTATTTCCGAGTTGGAATGTAAGAGCATAAGCTCACCTATTATGTCTATGCTCTAGATTAAGTTTGCTTGATTATGCTTGATTAGGGTGGTGGTCTCTAGCTTACATTTTGGTGCATGTTTGATGATATGCTTATATGGGTTTGAGTATGCCTACCATGTGTTTGTTATATGTTCCCATAGGTTGAGATTGAATATATGTGTAATACCTGATTTTTATGACTGAACGATTCTTTGTATAGAATTTACATTGAACCGTAAATGCAATTATGGAAAAAGCCCCGTTAAGGGTTTTAATTATGTTTTGTGAGTTTTATGGTTATATAAGACTCAAACAGGATTAATTAAGTAAGAAAACAATCTTTTAAGTCAAAAGGAGCATTATGGCAAATTTCTTGAAAAGTCAAACTTTGACCAAAAAACGTCACGGTTGACCAAAAAGTCAACTGTTGACCAAGAAAGTCAAAAATTGACAAAAAGGTCACTAATCGACAAGAAAGTCGATGGTTGATCCAAAAAGTTCAAGAAATGATGCTTCGAGTCTGTACGACTTATTAAGAAACAGTATGGAAATTGTACCGGACAAAGACCGGTTTTTCAGATAATAAGAAATGTTTAAGACTTAAGAACCACCCTAGAAAATCAAGCACATTGAGTTCAAGTAAAGGGCAAAAGGGTTTTACGAAATAAGAAAAATTCTATACCGTCCATTTTTACGCCGGTAAATTTTGGACAGCACTTCGGTAAACCAATACTGAGTTTAAGTAAATCCAGTATTGGAAATACCTGAATTAACATAAAAATGGGCTGCACAAAACAAGAAGAGCCAAACAAGCCTAAGATAAGCTTACCTCATCAAACTTTTTGATTATTACATCATTAAGTGATTTAAGAAAAAAATTTTGGAAATTAGTTGTCTTCCACCTCCTTTGTTGGCCGGCCACATGTCCCCCTTTTGTGGAATTTGTTGCTTCTTGAGGGGCCAAATTCTAATTTCAAGAAGTTTCCCAACCTCTATAAATAGAGGTGGTCATTGTTCACAAAAAAAGAAAAACTTAGCCAAACTCTTGCAATTTTGTCCCACAAAATCCGAACTTTGTGTGAGTGAGAGACAAGAAAAAAATTGCAAACCAAGTGTGTGGGAAGCCTTAGGGTGGTCGGAATTAGGCTAGTGACCAAGCAGAAAGTTGGAGAAAAGTTTGGAACCCAAACCCTTAGCCAAGGCCGGTTGTGGTGGGGGAGAACCAAGCCAAGAATCCAAACCGGGTTTTTGAGCCTTTGGCTGGAAATTTGGTGCAAATTGGTGACCGGACTTCAAGGGAAAGGAGGCTGGAAATTTTGGACCTCTCTTGGCCAGCAAGACCAGCGGCTGCCGGTTGGGAAAAAGGAGGAAACCGAGCCACCTTAAGCCAAGAAAGCGAGGTAAAACCCTAACCGATTCAAGCTTTCATTTAAATTTCGTGAGAGGAAATTTAAATGTATTAAAAGCTATGGTTTGTAATGGCTTAAGCCACTTTTAAGTTCTGCCCTGTTTTTGCAAGTTATAGGCATGTGCTTGATTAGTTAGGTTAGGGCTTGGTGGTTGATTATGTGCATGCTAGGTGTTTGTGTGAATGCCTAGGATTTTTTATATGTTTTGAATGAACGAAAATTTTGCTTGCATGTTTGAAGCTGAACGTTAGAAACGTTATGCATGTCTGTTTTAGGCTTCCGCTGAGTTCGGTTGAGGTAGGGTGAACGTTTTAGGACGTAAATGAGATTTTAAACCGAAAACTGCCAACTCGGGTAGAAATTGGTCAGTTTCGGGAAAAACAGTTTTTGAGGCTTCTAGAGGCCGAATTAGGAAAAACTCAAAACATGAAAGTTTTTAAGTAGAGTTTTTCCAAGAGGACAACGCGGACAGTTTTGTAAAATGAGGCTCCAATGGCCTCGGTTTTGACCAAAACCCGTGCCTTAGTGCCCAGGACCCGTGCCTTGTATGCCCTGGACCCGTGTACGGCCAAGTCGACTTCCACAGGGTTTTTGATCATGAAAATGTCCGAACTGGGTTTTACCCAAAACATAAAAGTTGTAGAGTTTTTAAATGTTTACAACTTTCATGAAGACAAGTTTTACAGATTAAATATGGGTTTTTAGATAAAAAGGAATTTCGGAGAACTGTACAGGAATTATGGAAATCCTGTACAGAATTTACAAGTTGACACAGAAAATGCATATTTTTGCAGTTTCACTGCAAATAGACATTGAGAAACTGTTCCAAAGGCAGTTTCCAATAGTCAATAAATTTATAAGTCTCGTTTCAAGATTTTCAATCCTTAAAATTAAACAAAAGGTTTATATACAAAAAACTAAATTAATTAAGGTTTTTATTTCCTAAAAATAAGATTTTTAAAACCAAAGTAAAAAACTACCCGAATAGGGTTACCAAAGTAACCAGTTAGGATAATGTAAAATAAGTAAGGGTTTATAACTAAGGTTATAAACAAATGTTGGTTATACTACCAACAGTTCTAACCCTTACTTTTATTTAATTTCAGAACGTTACACGACGAGGTGTCCCAAGCGGAACCTAACTCCATTATTGGACACCGCATTTACGAACGAAGTAAGTACAACTCCGCCTACAGCATAGGCTTGTTGTGAATACTTGCCTAAGTATGATTGTTAGTTATGATGCTATATGTTACATGCTCAGTATTATAAATTAGCTTAAGAATGCTATGATTCTATGTTATGAACGTATGTTTTATATGCTATGGTCTATAGAAGTATGATTAAGGTTAAGTTATATTAAGATTAATTAAGTGAAACATCATGATGCATGTTCACTAATTAACAAAAGAAAGATTAAGTATGATGGCAAGCAAGCTTGCCGGTGTCGTACCGACCCGCGTCAGGTCGGGTTGAGCTATGGCAAGAGTAAGTCCATAGAGCGCGCCCGGTACGAACACTCATGTTATGGGGCCCAAAAGTAAGGTTAAGATAAGAAAGTTATGAAGAGATAAGAGAGCATAAGGAAGCATAAACGGATCATGCATACGATATGTCAAGTTATGTTATGAAATGTTATGCTATGCTATGATTAAGTTATGTCATGAAATGTTATGCTATGCTATGATTAAGTTATGTCATGAAATGTTATGCCATGCTATGGTTAAGAAAGGTTATGGAATGTTATGTTAGGTTAGATTATGTTGTGTTTTTAATATTGCGGTATTAATAGTTGTACTTGCTGAGCTTTCGCTCACTGTCTTACGTCTATGCTGTAGGTAAGCAGCCTGCCAGCAATTAATGATACAAGATGGAAGGCGAGGTGTGCTGGACTGTGAAATGTGGGAATAATGCCGCCACACGTTTTGTTTATTATGTTAATATTTTATAAGTTTTCTTTATACCTACACCACGTTTTAATTATTCAGTATAATTATTTACGTAGGTGCGTATATATATTGATACTGCTTATAAAAAAAAAAAAAAAAAAAAAATATAATCCGCTGTTTTACGTATAAGTACGTAAGTGTGTATGTATGTATGTACGGTAACGGCCTGTGCTAGGCGGGTCGTTACAGAGTTGGTATCAGAGCGGTCTCCTGCGACTAAATTTCACAGTCAGCTGCCATCGCCTCCATCATTGTAAGTTAAAATTTTATTTTCATATGTTAATAATTATTATGCGACTATGTATGATTAGATTTACGATTATGGATCCGGAGCCCGTAGAAAGGATCGACGTGCAGTTTCGGCGTTCTACGAGTCACGACCCCTGCTTTTTGACGGCACTCCCAGAACGGTAGCTCTTTCAGTTTGGCTATACGATCTGGAGAGGATTTTCCTCCTTTGCCACATAGAGGC
>CM046373.1:4421144-4458985 GCA_025413025.1 Ficus hispida | reverse complement strand
GACGAACCTCCGGTACTTGGGGCACTACCGGGGGTGCAGGGTTATCCTGAGGTGGAATTCATTCGCATGAGGTATTTGGTTCAATCGGGCTACCTGCTCACGTAGCCGATTTGTTTCTTGCTGTTGTTGTAGCAATTGTTGTTGCAACGTGGCTACAACGTTCGCAAGATCTGGCTCTTGCGCGTTCTGGTTAGCTTGCTTTCGCGTACGCACCATCTTGTCACTCCTAATACATTTCAAGAAAAGATTTTGTTATTCTCTGAAAATCTTTCCTTTCATTTATTTCCTATAAAAGCACATCATCATATCATACTTAATCTTATCATATAGAAATCCTTCGGGATTTCTTCATAGTATATCATATCATAAACTTGTCATACACTTATTGTAGACTTATCATAGAAACTTTATATCATGATATCCTAATCATCATGATATTCGTTTCATATAAAAACATATCATTTTATACATTTTCACAAATACATCATTTTTACTATATACATAGTCAAAATAAGGTGGGAGTGTTTAACACTCAACCATCATCCTATCCTATATACAATCTTAACGTCAAAAGATCAAAAAGTCGGAGTTAGACCTAAAACTATCTAATCGGTCATCGTGTCAGAAAATACGTCTCGATCCTCGTCGTCGAATGGAATCTCCTCGGGATCTTCTTCCTCCTGCTCCTCGGGATTGTCTAGCTCCTCCTCTACATCCTCAAAATCATCCCATTCTTCCCACACCTCTTGTTCCTCATCATCACTCTCGATGAGGACTACCGGAGGATCTCCGGCGTTTTCCTCGGGGTTTTCCGGAGCCTCGATAGGATCCATATCGTCATCTAGTTCAGCCTCTGCCTCCTGTGGTGGTATCTGCTGAAGTGGAACCACCGGAATCGGATCCTCGGGCATAACCGGAACTCCCTCGAAAACTGGCTCTGGAATGCCGGCGCCGTCAATTGGATCGACGTGGTAAACATCCACCGGGTTGGCCTCTTGTACCATATATGCTATTACCTCAGCCTCTATAATAGCATCTATCATGTCCTCCAAGGATATTCCCACAACCGGAGCGGGGACATAAAACTTAACTGCCGGAGGTAGTCCGTCCCTGATAAGTTGTAACGCTCGCCACTGTGGATCCACGAGCTCCTGAGGTATATAGGGCAACATTGCCTCACGGAACCTACGGCAATAGTGGCCCATGGTCTCATCCGGATAAGCATGCCATTCTGCGGTGAAGTTGAGATATCGCCTTCTATTCATGTCGCCGTAAATAGCCGGGTCGCGGTACGGCGCATTGGCCCCCTCATCAGGTGGAGGTCCGTATCGTGCTATCATACGGGCACGGAAATCTGCCCATGGTGTCCCGTGAATAGCCAGATCCCCCTGCGCCATCCACCAGGCTCTAACCTCTCCCATCAAACATCTACTTGCTAATAAAACCTGAAGATGGGCTTCGATATGGCATACCCTAAAAATCACCTCCATATCAAAAAGCCATCCTGTTAGCGAGATCGTCTGCTGAGTCCCATCGAAAATATAGGGCTTCATCTTGTGGAAGGCCGTAGCGGCATCTCGATCCTCATCCATACTCATATCTCGATAATCGAATCTATCAATTTACGAGCGCATAATAATTACTTATCTATGTACTAAAAAAAAATTAACTCTTACTTACAATGACGGTGGCGCTGGCAGGTAGACTGTGAAACTGGAAGGCAGGACCGTCTCTGATACCAACTCTGTAACGACCCGCCCTTACGTAGGCCGTTACAGTTACTTATCTTACATATTAACTTTAACATACTATAACGACCCGTTCTTATGTAGGTCGTTACCGTATCTATCATACATACTAGAATAACATAATTACTTACTTATGCGGAAATAACGTACATATATTTTTTTTTTCTTTTTAAAACCACTTGAGTAAAAACTTTACTACTTACTTATTTACATCATACACAATACTTATTTAGTATTTACTTTTCAAAAGTATCGAAATCTTAAAATAACTTTGCACTAAACAAAGCATACACATATACATTTCAAAACGCGTAGCAGTCTCCATTCCCACGTTTCACAGTTCGCCCTGCCACGCCTCACCGCCTTGCATCAAGAATTGCCAGTAGGAAGCTTACCTACAGCATAAACGTAAGTTGTGAGCTTTCGCTCAGCAAGTACAACCTTGAACCCGCAAAAACAACTTAATAAAGCAATGCATGAACCAATTATGCTTTCATTTTTGCTTTCATAGTTTTGGGCCCCTTATAAGTGTACGTACCGTGGCGCGCAGTCATGGAGTGGTTGGGGCGGCCAGCCCAGTCCAACTCAAACCATGAACCAAACCTGACCTAGAGCAGGTCGGTACGACACCATACTTAAAAACCTTTTCTTAAAACATTTCTTTCTTAAAAACATAATCTTCTTCTTACCATATGATTTATTATTTGTGAACATGCCTCATGATGTCACAATAATAAACATACATCATACATAACACATAAATGCATGATATTATAAAAACATGCAAACTCATAAAACCATTTGCCTATGCTGTAGGCGGAGTTGTACTTACAGGTAACGCTAGGTCTGGGGTTTGTCGTTCCGACAAGTTACCTCAAAAGGTTACCTCCTGTTTCCAAAAAGGAAGTAAGATAAGAATCATCCTATCTTACCTTAACTTACTTTATTAAATGTTGGTACCCGAACCAACATTCATCCGTGACCATAGATATATGTCCCCCCTCATAAGCTTAATAATAATCCTTATTGGTTACTAAGTGTAACCTTAGAGCATAAGCCCTAATGGTAATCAAACAGTATTCTGTTTGATTACTTAATAAACTTTGGGCTTAAGGCCTAATGATCTTGGTGTGGGCATCCTATTAGGTTACTACGAGTAACCTTAAATGTAGGCCCATTTTGGGTGAAATTTAAAAAGCCTGTTGGGCTTATAAGGCCCAACAATTAAGGTGGTATCCTGTAAGGTTACCTTGCATAAATCTTGGACTCAAGGCCCAACATACAACCTTTGTTCTTAAATAACTAGGTCCAATTAAAATTAGGTAACCTATATGATTATAATAGGTTACCAATTGGCTTACCTTGCTTAATTTGCTTAATAAATTTATTTCTTGCTAAACTGAGTTTAATTAATCATTTAAAACTGATTTTAAATAGAACTGTGTTGGTTTTGCCGAAATTTGGTAAAAACAGTTAATTTGGCAGTGCATGTGCAAGAATTTCCTGTGCATGTATTGTTTCAAATTTCTGAATCAGAGCTTGCTCTACTGATTCAGTTTTACTTTAAAATCTGATTGGAATTTGGAAAACTTTTCTTCATGAAAGTTTTAGATACTGAAAAACTCCACAACTTTCATGTTTTGACAAAAACCCAGTTCTGAACTTAACTCATGCTTTTTCTTCGTTGAAACTGCCTGGCCGTGCATATAGGTCTGGGCAGTCTGGGCACGGGTTTTGGTAAAAACGAAGGCCTTTGGAGCCTTATTTTCAAAAACTGTCCGCGTTGCCCCCTAGAATTTTCAATTTCCTACAACTTTTCAGTTTTGAGTTTTCTCAAATTCGGCCTCTAAAGGCCTCAAAATACCGTTTCCAATTCACTGCCCAGTTTTCACCCGAACTGGCAGTTTTTGGTTTCGGTTCGCTCTCACGTAATTTTACGCACACCCTACCTCAAACGGTCTCAGCCGTGAGCCTACGTCAAGCATGCAGCGTGTAATCTAACGTTCTCACATCCGTTCATTCAATCTCATACATGTAATTAATAATTTTTTTTAATCAAACCCATTTGGTGAAATTCACCAAACTTGGGTTTTCTAAGTTTCTATAGGGTTTTCTTGAACCCAAGTTTAGCATGCAATCATGCAACATAATAATCAGTCATTAATCAGCATACATAAGCCTATGGGGACACACATCAAACACCTAATGGTCACACAAAGCATCTACTTAATTTCTAAAGCACACATTACCAACCATGCACCAAATTGAAACATAAACATACTAAAACCTAAATCAAGCACATGCTAAGCAATTTAAGCAATAAAAGGACATAACTAAATGAGCTTAAGCTCTTACAAGCTTGCTGGAAAATACACTTAAATGGCTGAAAACAGAATTTAGAGGCTTAGAGAAACGAGGGTTTACCTCTAAACCGAAGGGGGACTTGCTAGCTTAGTTTCCGAAATGGGTTTGGTTGCTGTCCTTCACTAAATTTTTCGACCACCACTCAAGGTTTTTGCTGTCTTTTGGGTTCAGCTTGGGCAGAGAAAGGGAGGAGAGAAATGGCAAGAGTTTGGGTGGGTTTTTGAATAAAAATGCCAAAAAAAATGTCCACCCATGACACCTATTTATAGGTGAAAAATAATTTTGTTTCTAGAATTATTTTTAATCCTTAAATTGCTCACCAAACCCTTAAAAAATTTAAATTGCTAGATACCCCCCATGAGGTGGCCGGCCATAATGGGAAAGATAAGGTTCAAGAATGTTCCAAAAATACTTTCCCAATTTTCCAAAATTTCACAAATTTGCTAATTTCCGATTGGACAAGGTGTCCAATACTTAGGCTTTGTTTGGCTTTAAATCATAAAAGCAGTCTATTTTCATACTGAAACAAGTATAACAAATACTGTTTTTCAATAAAAATCATACTGTCTACTAAACTGCAGTCTAAAATTTATCTGCATAAAAATGGACTGCGTTTAGGTTTTTTTTTCTTAGAACTTAAAGCTCATTAGTCCTTATTGTCCTAAATATTGTGCTTGATTTTTCTAACATACTTCCATACCTTAAACTTACTTATCTGTCCGAAATGACGGTTTTTCGCAGTATAATTTCTATACTGCCTGTTATACAACAGTACCATCACTTGACTTCTGGTTAACTTTGACCATTCTGGTCAAACTTTGACTAACATAAATTGTGAATTCCTATCATGCTTTAAATCATTCTAGCCAAACCTTGGCCGGAATATAATCATAAATTCCTAACATAGCTCAAATCATTCTGGTCAAACTTTGACCGGAATACATCCATACATAAATCCTAATTCTGATACTTAGATCAGGAAATTCATATACTTATACATAATACAAACTTTAATTCCTTGAGAAACAAGAAATCATAATTTGTAACAAGGTCAGTTATTACAAAGCAGAGACTCGACATAGCTTTTAGTAGACAGAAAAGCTATGCCGACAAACGTAGGAGGCCCTTGGAGTTCCAAGTGGGAGATACAGTCTTCATCAAGATTGCTCCTATGAAAAGAGTAATGCGCTTTGGGAAAAAGGGGAAGCTTAGCCCAAGGTATACGGGACCATTTGAGATCCTTGAAAGGATTGGAAAAGTAGCCTATAAGCTTGCCCTACCGCCCGAATTAGCTTCGATGCATAATGTTTTCCATGTGTCGATGCTAAAGAAGTATATATCGGATCCTTCCCACGTGCTCAGTCAAGAACCAGTAGAGGTTCAAACGGACTTAACCTATGAAGAAAAGCCAGTCCAAATTCTGGATTGGGAAGAGAAGGTCCTGAGGAATAAAATCATTCCCATGGTGAAAGTTCTATGGCGAAACCACAAGGTTAAAGAAGCAACCTGGGAGTTGGAGGATGAGATGAGAAGAATCTACCCCAGTTTGTTTTAATTTTCGAGGACGAAAATTTTTAAGGGGGGTAGATTGTAATAACTAGAATTTTTCTATGTTACAATTTCTTGTATAGAAATTTGAATTGTACCGTGAAGGTAGTTATGTAAAAGCCCGGTTTAGGGTTTTTATTGAAATTTGTGAGTTCTTATGCGTTATAAGACTCAAAAATGATTGCTTAGTCAAGCATGATACCTTTTGAGTGAAAAGGTATAAAAACGTGATGATTTTTATTTTGGTCAAAGTTTGACCAAAAGACGTCAAAGTTGACCACGAAAGTCAAAGTTGACCAAGAGAGTCAACATTGGCCAAGAAAGGCAACATCGACTAAGAGAAGTCAAGGATTGCCTAAAAAGGTCAACTAGATGTCGAAACTTAAGTATGTGATGCAGTATGAGGTATATACTGCGAAAAGCCATTTTTACAACGCAGATAGTAAGAATAAGTTTTAAAACCATCATAGAAAAATCAAGCACATTAAGTAGGATAGTAAAGGCGAAAGGGTTTGGAGAAAAAAGGAAAAGTTTCGTACAGTCCATCCTTACACAGATAAATTTTGGACTGTAGTGTAGAAGCTTGTACTGTGTATAAGAGAGCACAGTATTAAAAATACCTGTTTGGCACTAAAATGGACTGTTTACTAAGGAAAAAGCCAAACAAAGCCTTTATGGATGAGATCACTTAACTTTAACATTATGACATCATTTTCATAATTAAGGAAATTATGAAAAGTAATTAGGATGGTTCTAGAGTGCAAGGTGGCCGGCCAACTAAGAGGGCTTGGTGCAAAAATTGAAATTTTTGGAGGGTTTTTGGAGCAATTGGAAAAAGTTGCCCTCACCTATAAATAGGTGGCCATTTGAACATTTTTGTTCACAAAAATTGTGAAAAGCAACCAAACTTTGTCCAATTTTCTCCTCACCAAAACCGAACTTTGACAGCAGCCAAAAGAGAGAAAAAGTTTCAAAAACTTAAGGAAATAGTCTTAGGAGAGTTCGGGTTTCACTAGGAAGCAAGCTAGGAAGTTGGAAAAAAATTGGAAACCAACTTGGCATTGGTGGCCGGTTGTGAGGCAGCAGCAAAGGTAGAAGAGAAAGTGAAAGGGAAAGCTGTTGGAAGGTGGCTGATTTTGTGTTGAGTGGCCGAAGAAGTGTAGGAGCAACCCCTAGGTGGCTGGAAAAATTTCTGGTGCTCATTGAAGAAGCAAGGCCGGCTGTACCAAGGAGAAAGGAAGAAAAACTTTTGGAGCCAAGCAAACCTACTCTTGGATTAAGTAAGGTAAAAATCCTCTTGAACCTTAAATCTTTCAATTCAAGTTTTAAATTGAAGATTTAAGTGTATTTCAAGTTGGTTTGTAATGAGCATAAGCTCAATTTAAATTTCCGAGCCCTAGCCTAGATTTAAGGGTGTATGTGCTTGATTAGTTTAGTATGGTTTTGATTGATAGTTTGTTTATGTTTAGGGTTGCATGTTAGAAAGATTAGTTGGTTATATGTCCCCTAAAAATCTGTCAACAGATTATGAATGGCATGTTAGGGTGTTAGATTGAATTATTAATGCCATGGTTGGATTTAGGATAAAACCATGCAAACCCTAACTTTAATTGATGCAAATTGTTGTTTGACTTGCATGATCATGTGGGGTTCATGTAAGTTAATTTGGGACGGTAGAAAAACGTTGCATGATGATCCTAGGCTCCCGCTGTGGGCGGTTGAGGTAGTGTGCACGATTTAGGATGAAAAAAATTTATGAAGATAGAAAACTGCCAATTCGGGTTCAAACTGGCCAGTTTTCTGGAAAGCCAGTTTTGAGGCCCTTAGAGGCTGATTTTTGGAAAACCTAAAACATGAAAGTTGTAGAGTAGGATTTTTCCTAGAGGAAAACATGAGCAGTTTTGAAAAATAAGGCTCCAATGGCCTTCGTTTTTATGAAAACCCGAGCCTGACTGTGCCCAGACCCTATGCACGGCCAGGTGAGTTCAACAGGAAAAATGAATAGGTTAGAAACCGATTTGGGTCTCGAGTTAAACATAAAAGTTGTAGAGTTTTTCATGCTTTAAAACTTTCATGAAGAAAACTTTTTCAAATTCAGCTTTGATTTTTAAATAGAAAATTGGATTTCAAAACTGTGCAGTGAACAGGAAATTCCTGCACAGAGTTTTCTAAAACAGTGCAGGAAAATGACATTTCTGCACATACACTGACAAATTTATTCCAAGAAACTGTTCCAAAGGCAGTTTACATTTTAAATGATTTTTATAAATATGATTTCAAGTTTTATAAAGATTTTGAGGAAAAGTAAGTTTAAAACCCCAAGTTTTCCAAAGTAAAGAAAAAAGGGTTTTAAACTAAGTTGAATGGGCAATAACCGGGAATATACCGAGTTATTGGTTTGGGCCCGAAGCCCAAGGGTTATCCAACGTAACCCAATAAAGTAATAAGTACGATTAGTGGGTCCTAAAAACCTAGGATTACTTAGAGTAACCTATTGGGTTGTGCTTTAAAAGGCTTAGGCCCAAGGTCAAATATTAGCAGCCTAAAACTGCTATGAAAGGCTGTTTAGCCAAGGTTACTTTAAGTAACTAATCAAGTTACACTTTAAGTATAGTAAGACCCTAATCTCTAGGGTTATCTGCGATACTGAGAAAGTATCCGGCAATGTTTAAGAAAGGGGGCATATAACTATGATTAGGGATGAATGTTGGTTTGATTACCAGCATTCAATAAGAACAGAATTCTTACCCTATGTCCTTTGATATAGCAGGAGATAGCCTGCTGCGGTATCCTGAATTGGATCGGCACCTCTCTGGATATAGTGTTCGAGGTAAGTACAACTCCGCCTACAGCATAGGCTTACTGTTGAATACTTACCCAAGTATGTTTGGTGTGTATGACGTGATGATGTTATGTTTATGATATGATTAGGATAAGTTCATGATAAGGTATAATGCTAAGACATGAGCATGAATTATGAATAGTGACATCATGAAGCATGTTCACTAATAGATCAAGTATGAGATTATGAAAGTAAGTAAGATGGCAAGCAAGCTTGCCTGTGTCGTACCGACCCGCGTTAGGTCGGGTTGGACTATGATTTGAGTTGGAAATGGACTGGCCGCCCCAACCAAATCATAGTTGCACGCCCGGCATGTACACTGAAGATAAGGGGCCCATAAGTAAGATAAGTTAAGAATGCATAAGATGGCATAATAAGAGCATAATCGGTTCATGCATATATTATGCGATGTCATGAAATGATATGTATGTTATGATGAGTTCAGTATGTTATGTATGAGTTAAGTATGTTATGATGAGTTCAGTATGTTATGTATGAGTTAAGTATGTTATGTATGCTATGAGGAATTAAGTATGATATGTATGATGATTTATATTGTTGCGGTTATGTATGTTGTACTTGCTGAGCGAAAGCTCACGTGTCTTACGTCTATACTGTAGGTAAGCAACCTACTGGCAACGGATGATACAAGATGGCGAGCGTGGCGGGGTGGACTGTGAAATGTGGGATTATTAACCGCTACGCGTTTCGTTCTTATTATGTATATTATTCCGCATTCGAACAGCGTTTATATTATTTTGCCTTTCATTTATTCCGCACAGTATAAAAAAAAAAAAAAATTCCGCTGCTTACGCTCATTATTTAAGTATGTATGTGTATGTATGTATGTATGGTAACGGCCTGTGCTAGGCGGGTCGTTACACTGTGCTGATGCAAAACGGGAAAGTAGTGGCTTACGCATCCCGTCAGCTGAAAATTCATGAAAGAAATTATCCCACTCATGATTTGGAGCTCGCAGCGGTTGTTTTTGCGCTCAAGATCTGGAGGCACTATTTGTACGGAAACAAATGTGCAATCTATACTGACCATCAGAGTCTCAAGTACATCTTCATGCAGAAGGAGGTCAACATGAGACAGTGCAGATGGCTAGAGCTCGTAAAGGATTATGATTGCGAGATCCTTTACCACCCAGGCAAGGCGAATAAAGTAGCAGACGCCTTAAGTAGGAAATCTGTAGGCATGTTGATGTCTATTGAAGCATTTCCTAAGCCTCTACAAAGGGAGATTTCTGAGTTTAACTTGGAGATAATCACAGGGAAATTATCTTCCCTGACCCTTAAGTCCAATTTGTTGGAATCCGTTAAGTTACATCAAGAAAAGGATTCCTTTTTGATGAAAACTCAACTTTTTGGTAGAAAAAGCGATGAGTTTAAGACCTCTGCCGATGGCGTCGTCTACTTCAAGGAGAGGATTTGCGTTCCCAACTTCGCGGTCTTGAAGAATCAGATTTTGTCCGAAGCGCATATGATGCCATACTCAGTACATCCAGGAGCTTCAAAGATGTACAAAGACCTCCGTGAGAATTATTGGTGGCCCAGTGTGAAGAATGAGATAGCTGAATTCGTGTCGAAATGTCTAACTTGTCAGAAAGTTAAGGCTGAGCATCGACATCCTGGTGGAAAACTGCAGAAGATAGAGCTTCCTGGATGGAAATGGGAGCAAATTACTATGGATTTCATAGTAGGATTACCCAGGACGACAAGTGGGAATGATATGATTTGGGTTATCGTGGATAGGTTAACCAAATCAGCCCACTTTATTGCCATTAAGGCCACCTTTTCAGTGGAGAAGTTAGCTGAGATCTTCGTTTTCCAGATCGTCAGATTCCATGGAGTTCCAAAATCGATCATTTCAGATCGTGATTGACGTTTCACCTCTCGATTTTGGAACAGTGTTCACAATGCTATGGGGACAAAATTGAAGTTCAGTTCGGCATTTCACCCCCAAACTGACGGTCAATCAGAGCGAACTATCCAAACACTGGAAGACATGCTGAGGTCATGTGTGCTAGATTTCAAGGGCAATTGGGACCAGAAGCTGCCTTTGATCGAATTCTCCTATAACAACAGCTATCATGCTTCGATCGGAATGGCTCCATTCGAAGCATTGTATTGAAGGAAATGCCGATCTCCTATCCATTGGCAGGAGGTTGGTCAAAAACAGCTGCAAACCACGGACTTCATCAGAAAGACCTCCGAGGATATCAAGAAGATCAAGCAAAGGCTCGACATAGCTTTTAGCAGACAGAAAAGCTATGCCGATAAACGTATGAGGCCTTTAGAATTTCAAGTTGGAGATGCTGTTTTCATCAAGATTGCTCCTATGAAAAGAGTAATGCGGGACCATTTGAGATCATTTGAGAGGATTGGAAAAGTAGCCTATAAGCTTGCCCTGCCGCCAGAACTAGCATCGATGCATAATGTTTTTCACGTTTCGATGCTAAAAAGGTATATATCGGACCCTTCCCATGTGCTTAGTCAAGAACCAGTGGCGGTTCTGACGGACTTAACTTATGAGGAGAAGCCAGTTTGAATTCTGGATCGGGAAGAAAAGGTCATAAGGAATAAAACCATTCCCATGGTCAAGGTATTGTGGCGAAACCACAAGGTTGAGGAAGCAACCTGGGAATTGGAAGATGATATGAGAAAGAACTACCCTGATTTGTTCTAATTTTCGAGGACGAAAATTTATAAGGGGGGTAGATTGTAAGATCTAGAAATTTCAACGCTATGATTTCTCGTATAGAAATGTAATTTGTACCATAATGGTAATTATGAAAAAGCCCGGCTTAGGGTTTTTATTAAATTTCATGAGTTCTTATGGCTTCGTGAGACTCAAATATGATTGCTTAGTCAAGCCTATGATCTTTTGTGTTCAAAAGATAGAAAAATTCTATGATTTATAGAAAGTCAAAGTTGACCATGAAAGTCAAAGTTGACCTGAGAAGTCAAAGATTGACTAAAAAGGTCAACTATATGACGGAACTTAAGTATGTTAAGCAGTATAGGTCATATACTGAGAAAAACCGTTTTTACGGATAAAATAGTTAGAATTAAATCTAAAACCACCATAGAAAAATCAAGCACATTAAATAGGTTTTTAAGGGCCAAATGACTCGAAACAAAAAGAGAAGTTTTCGTACAGTCCATTTTAAGACAGATAAATTTTGGACTGTAATTAAATATATAATACTGTGTATTAAGTAACACAGTATTAGTAATATCTGTTTTGGAGAACAATGGACTGATTTTTAAGGAATTAAGGCAAACAAGCCTTAAATAAGGATGACATCATCTAAGCTCCTAATTATGACATCATTATGGATTAAGGTAAAATTTGGAAAGTATTATTTCCTTGTTCACCAAGGATGGCCGGCCACCTAGCATGCAAAAAGTGCAAAAAGTTGGTTTTTGGAGGACTATTTTGCAACTAAGCAAAGTCCAAAAACCTCTATAAATAGGTGCTTATTTTATTCAAAAAAAATCAGAAAACCAAGCTAAATTCTGCCCATTTCTCTGCCCAAAACCGAACCCAAAGCTGCCACAGAAAAGCAAGAGCCAAAATCAAAAATCCAAGAGACAATCCCTTAGGGAGAGTTCGGATTTCAGCTAGGAGGAAAGAAAAGGTGCTGGAAAATTTGGAATCCCTTTGTTTGGCATGTTGGCCGGTTGTGGGTGAGCTGAAAAGGAAGAGAAAAAGCTGAAGGAGTGGTCGGATTTTGGTGGGAAACAGCAACCAAGGGACAGAAAATTTTCGGGTAACTCTTAGGAGGAGGCCGGTTGTGTTAGGAGCAAGGGAGGAGTAGAAATTTTGGACCAAACCCTAACCAATCTTAGGGTTCACTAAGGTAATCCTTCTATGGCCTTATTCTCCTCAATTTGATTTCAATTTGAGGTTTATTTGTATTACAAGTCAGCAATTGTAAGAGCATAAGCTCTGATTTTATTTTCGGCCCTAGATTAAGTTATGTGCTTGATTTGTAGATTAAGGGTGGTTTGATGGTTTTAAGCATTGTATGATTTTATTATGCTTGCTTATGTGGATTGTATGCTAGCTGAATTATAAGATTATATGCCCTCTAATAGGTTAAGATATGAGCTAGAATGATTGATTAGGTCAAATGGCAGATTTGATATAAATTGTGCAAGTTAGAAATTCTGCAAACCCTATTTATTGGAGAAAAGAATAATGGGTTGCATGGTTGTATTTTAATTTGTGTTGAAAGAAAAATTTACGTTAGAAAGGCACTGTATGACTGGCTAGGCTCCCGCTGTGGTCGGTTGAGGTAGTGTGCTCGTTTTAGGACCGGAAACGATTAAGAGATAGAAAACTGCCAATTCGGGTTCAATCTGTCCAGTTTTCTGGAAGGTCAGTTTTGAGGCCCTTAGAGGCTGATTTTCGAAAAACTAAAAACATGAAAGTTTTAGAGTAAGGTTTTTCCTAGAGGGTAGCATGGACAGTTTTCAAAAATAAGACTCCAACGGCCTTCGTTTTTAAGGAAACCCGAGCCTGAATGTGCCAGTTTTATGCATGGCCAGGTGACTTGAACAGGGTAAATGAATGAGTTAAGTTCCGAACTGGGTTTTGAGCAAAACATGAAAGTTTTAGGACTTTCCAAGATATAAAACTTTCATGAAGAAAAGTTTTTCAGATTCGGTCTGTATTTCTAAATAAAAAATTGGAGTTTTAAAACTGTGTAGGAAACAGGAAATTCCTGCACAGGATTTTCTAAAACAAAACAGAAAAACTGTTCCAAAGGGAGTTAGTAGTGTTTAATCGTTTTTATAGTTTAAAACTGATACGAACCACGCCAACAATGTGACGAAACCCGACACCAAATCTGAAAACATTAACCCAAGATCTTTCAAGTTTGATGGAAACCGCGACCCGTTGCTTAGCGAAGCAAGAACCTTGGTATGGTGAAGACGCCACAGACGGTTATGGAAGTCCGTTTGATAAGTCGATTTGAACGCCACAAGGAATCCTTGATAAGTTCAGATAAGTTTCTTCAAGAACTCAAGAAGAATAACTCATAATATGAATAAACATCAAAAATCTTATTTCCATCTTCTGAAATCAGCCTTTTATAGGAAAAGTTACAATTTTTAAAATTCATAATCTACCCCTAAAGATAAACCTAGAAATCAGATTTTAATTAGAAATACTAATTAAATTCGGATTTATTCAAAATTTAAATTTAAACTTAAAACTAAATCAGATTACAAAGATATCAAATCTCAATCAGATCTTGTTTTGAATTTTGAACTTTTTGAGCTCTTGAAAACGTAATCTTGACTTGATTCTTTGTTGGAAAATAACGTCCACTTCAACGTTGGCAAATGAAAACGTCTTGGCTCTCTTCCGGCTCAAATTTGATGAGAAAAATCAATCTTTGTTCACCATCAGTAGTGAACACGCTCTCTTCTTGTTGTAGAACTTTCTGGACTAAGTTATTCAATTCTTCTTTGAATCTTTTAGCTCGAGCTCTCGTCACCGGACCAGCTGGCACTTGAATCGATTCGTGATAATTCCATTGAGCCTTGATGTCCTCATCATTCCCCCCCTCTTGAGAAGGATTTGTCCTCAAATCATCACCTACATCAAACGGACTTAAGTCAGTAACATTGAAAGTAGCACTAATATTATACTCACTAGGTAAGTCAAGTCTGTAGGCATTGTCATTGATCCGTTCTAGCACTTGAGACATCAAGGCTCAATGGAATTATCACGAACCGATTCAAGTGCCAACTGGTCCGGTGACGAGAGCTCGAGCTAAAAGATTCAAAGAAGAATTGAATAACTTAGTCCAGAAAGTTCTACAACAAGAAGAAAGCGTGTTCACTACTGATGGTGAACAAAGATTGATTTTTCTCATCAAATTTGAGCCGGAAGAGAGCCAAGACGTTTTCATTTGCCAACGTTGAAGTGGACGTTATTTTCCAACAAAGAATGAAGTCAAGATTACGTTTTCAAGAGCTCAAAAAGTTCAAAATTCAAAACAAGATCTGATTGAGATTTGATATCTTTGTAATCTGATTTAGTTTTAAGTTTAAATTTAAATTTTGAATAAATCCGAATTTAATTAGTATTTCTAATTAAAATCTGATTTCTAGGTTTATCTTTAGGGGTAGATTATGAATTTTAAAAATTGTAACTTTGCCTATAAAAGGCTGATTTCAGAAGATGGAAATAAGAATTTATTTTTTTAAGCGATTTTTTTTTTTTGAGCGAAATCTGGAAAACGTTTTTTTTTTTTTTTGACGAATTTAAGAAAAGAAAAACAAGAAAAGGATAGGCAAACCGGAGGAACCTAGGCTCTGATACCAACTGATATGAACCACGCCAACAATGTGACGAAACCCGACACCAAATCTGAAAACAATAACCCAAGATCTTTCAAGTTTGATGGAAACCGCGACCCGTTGCTTAGCGAAGCAAGAACCTTGGTATGGTGAAGACGCCACAGACGGTTATGGAAGTCCGTTTGATAAGTCGATTTGAACGCCACAAGGAATCCTTGATAAGTTCAGATAAGTTTCTTCAAGAACTCAAGAAGAATAACTCACAATATGAATAAACATCAAAAATCTTATTTCCATCTTCTGAAATCAGCCTTTTATAGGCAAAGTTACAATTTTTAAAATTCATAATCTACCCCTAAAAATAAACCTAGAAATCAGATTTTAATTAGAAATACTAATTAAATTCGGATTTATTCAAAATTTAAATTTAAACTTAAAACTAAATCAGATTACAAAGATATCAAATCTCAATCAGATCTTGTTTTGAATTTTGAACTTTTTGAGCTCTAGAAAACGTAATCTTGACTTGATTCTTTGTTGGAAAATAACGTCCACTTCAACGTTGGCAAATGAAAACTTCTTGGCTCTCTTCCGGCTTAAATTTGATGAGAAAAATCAATCTTTGTTCACCATCAGTAGTGAACACGCTCTCTTCTTGTTGTAGAACTTTCTGGACTAAGTTATTCAATTCTTCTTTGAATCTTTTAGCTCTCGTCACCGGACCAGCTGGCACTTGAATCGGTTCGTGATAATTCCATTGAGCCTTGATGTCCTCATCAAAAACCCAATGTTTTGAACACTAAAACTGTTTCAATGACAGTTTTCAGCCTTTAACGTTTTATAAAACCTAATCATATGATTTCAAGGATTTTTAAAGAAAAACCCTAAGTTTTCAAAAGTAGTTTTAAAAACAAAATTCGGTGAGCAATAACCGGAAAAAGATGCCGAGTTATTGGTTTGGGCCCGAAGCCCAAGGGTTATCCAACGTAAACCAATAAGAGATTAAGACTACGGATCAGGGCCCTTGGCTCAAGGGTTACCTATGGGGTTATTTTTAATAACCCATTAATAATGTTTCAAGATAGTTAGGTGGGGGCATATAACAAAGAATAAAAGGAACGTTGGTACAGATTACCAACAATTTAAAAGTTAGGATTTCAGAATCCTGACACGATGTCCTTTGTCATAGCAGGAAATAATCTGCTATCTCGCCCCGAGCAGGAGCGGCTTATCAGTGGACGTTTAGTTTGAGGTAAGTACAACTCCGCCTACAGTATAGGCTTTTGTTGTATACTTACTCAAGTATGATTGATGAATGCTATAGTGGATGTTGCGATGTATGATTGATATTAGGTTATGTTTATGAGATGTTATGTGAATGTTTTATGAATTGATTATGCTATGATATGTCTATGATGCATGAAGTTACGATATGATTTATATCTTATGAATTTGTGACATCACGAGGCATGTTCACTAATTCTAAATAAGAGTAAGATAAGATAAGAAATTATGGCAAGCAAGTTGCCTGTGTCGTGCCGACCCGCTCACAGGTCGGGTTGGACTATGGTTTGAGTTGGAAATGGACTGGCCGCCCCAACCAAATCATAGTTGCGCGCCCGGTACGTACACTTATGGGGCCCATAAGCAAGATAAGCATGTATGATAAGATAAGTTATGAATGAAAGAAGCAAGCATAATGAAGCATAATTGGCTCATGCATGATTAAGATTGAATATGTTATGTTAGATAAATATGTTATGTTAGATGAATATGTTATGTTAGACGAATATGTTATGTTAGATGAATGTGTTACGTTAGATTGAATACGTTAAGTTGAATTGATTATGTTATGCTTGATTGAATTCTGTTTTGTATTATTATTTGTTGCGGATAATTATGTTGTACTTGCTGAGCGAAAGCTCACGTCTTACGTCTATGCTGTAGGTAAGCAACCTGTCAGCAATTTTTGATACAAGATGGCGAGCGGGGCAGGGTGAACTGTGAAGTGATGTGGGATATTTTTGCCGCTACGCGTTTTGTTTTTATGTACATTATTTAATATCCGATATTGATACATCGTCCTTGTGTATGGCTTTTTTTTATATCGCTTTTCGTTTCGTTCATACGCTCGCGTTATATATATCGTTTTTCGTTCATACACCTCGTAAAAAAAAAAAAAAAATTTCCGCTGTTTACGCTAAGTATGTATGTATATATGTATGTATGTACGGTAACGGCCTGTGCTAGGCGAGTCGTTACATAAAGAAGGCCCTCGTAGCGTCTCGGTCCGCGTCGACTCTGTCTGGGTCCATGACGTGGAGTCTACCATAACATAGGAGCATAATAATTATTTACTATTTAAAATAAAACTCAACTTATAATGATGGTGGCGATGGCAGGCAGACTGTGAAGTGGGATAGCAGGAAACCGCTCTGATACCAACTCTGTAACGACCCGCCTAGCACAGGCCGTTACCGTACATACATAATTACATACATACTTAGCATAAACAGCGGAAAATTTTTTTTTTCTTTTTTTATACGGGGTGTATGAACGAGAAACGATATATAACTGTGAGCGTATTAATGAAACGACAAGCGATACATAAAAGCCATACACAAAGACGATGTACGAATATTGGATATTAAATAATGTTCATAAAAAAAAAAAGAAACGCGTAGCGGCAACAACATCCCACTCACTCCACAGTTCACCCTGCCCCGCTCGCCATCTTGTATCAAAAATTGCTGACAGGTTGCTTACCTACAGCATAGACGTAAGACGTGAGCTTTCGCTCAGCAAGTACAACATAATTTTCCGCAACAAATAACCATACAAAACAGAATTCAATCAAGCATAACAAAATCAATTCAACTTAATGTATTTAATCTAACCTAACACATTCAATCATAACATAACATATCCTATATAACATATTCTATCTAACATAGCAGATTCTATCTTAATCATGCATGAGCCAATTATGCTTCATTATGCTTGCTTATTTCATTCATAACTTATCTTATCATACATGCTTATCTTACTTATCTTACTTATCTTACTTATCTTGCTTATCTTGCTTATCTTGCTTATGGGCCCCATAAGTGTACGTACCGGGCGCGCAACTATGATTTGGTTGGGGCGGCCCGTCCATTTCCAACTCAAATCATAGTCCAACCCGACCTGTGAGTGGGTCGGTACGACACAGGCAACTTGCTTGCCATAACTTCTTATCTTATCTTACTCTTGTTTAGAATTAGTGAATATACCTCGTGATGTCACAAATTCATATGATATAAATCATATCGTAACTTCATGCATCATAGCATAATCAATTCATAAAACATTCACATAACATCTCATAAACATAACCTAATATCAATCATATCTAAGCATACAATCGCAGCATCTACTATAGCATTCATCAATCATACTTGAGTAAGTATACAACAAAAGCCTATGCTGTAGGCGGAGTTGTACTTACCTCAAACTAAATGTCCACTGATAAACCGCTCTTGATCGGGGCGAGATAGCAGATTACTTCCTGCTATGACAAGGACATAGTGTCATGATTCTGAAAATCCTAACTTTTAAATTGTTGGTAACCTTTACCAACATTCCTTTTATTCTTTGTTATATGCCCCCACCTAACTGTCTTGAAACATTATTAATGGGTTATAAAAAAATAACCCCATAGGTAACCCTTGAGCCAAGGGCCCTGATCCGTAGTCTTAATCTCTTATTGGGTTACGTTGGATAACCCTTGGGCTTCAGGCCCAAACCAATAACTCGGCATCTTTTTCCGATTATTGCTCACCGAATTTTGTTTTCAAAACTACTTTTGAAAACTTAGGGTTTTTCTTTAAAAATCCTTGAAATCATATGATTAGGTTTTATAAAATGTTAAAGGCTGAAAACTGTCATTGAAACAGTTTTAGTGTTCAAAACATTGGGTTTTAAACTACAAAAACGATTAAACACTACTAACTGCCTTTGGAACAGTTTTTCTGTTTTGTTTTAGAAAATCCTATGCAGGAATTTCCGATTTCCTATACAGTTTTAAAACTCCAATTTTTAATTAGAAATCCAGACTGAATCTGAAAAACTTTTCTTCATAAAAGTTTTAGATCTTAGAAAATCCTAAAACTTTCATGTTTTGCTCAAAACCCAGTTCGGAACTTAACTCATTCATTTACCCGGTTTAATTCTCCTGGCCGTGCATAAAAAACTGGGCACAGTCAGGCTCGGGTTTCCATAAAAACAAAGGCCGTTGGAGCCTTATTTTTGAAAACTTCCACGCTACCCTCTAGGAAAAACCTTACTCCAAAACTTTCATGTTTTGAGTTTTTAGAAAATCAGCCTCTAAGGGCCTCAAAACTGACCTTCCAGAAAACTGGCCAGATTGAACCCGAATTGGCAGTTTTCTATCTCTTAATCGTTTCCGGTCCTAAAACGAGCACACTGTTACGCCCCCAAAATCTACGTAGGGCCAACTACGTAAACGTGGGCCGTTACCATGCTTACTTAACTTAAACCTTAGTCTTAAATACTTAACCATACAGAAAATTTCAGAATAATTTTTTTTTTCTTTAAACTTTATTTTAAAATTGTAACTTAAAAACATTACATGTGTAACATGGTACATATTCCTTAAAACATATACATACAACTTGATAATTTAAACCATTTGCGGAAAATCTTGCGTAGTGGTATCCCACACCGCCCTTCACTTGCTGTATCGTCTCCATGGCCCACCAAGTAAAGCTGCAGGCATTTACCTACAATATGAAATATACAGATGAGCTTTTGCCCAGCAAGTACAAACATGATCTCACAAAACCTTTTCAAACATCAGGTAATTTATCAAAACATGTCATCACCATATAAACTTATCAAACATCATGTAATTTATGCATGATCCGATTATGTTCAATTATGAATCTTTTAAACTCTTGTACTTATTATCTTGATTACATGTGGGCCCATAGTGTACGTACCGAAAGCGCGCAGCCTCCAGACAAAGCTAGGGTTTGCAAGGCCCTAACAGTTCTGGGAATTATAACGTGACCCTCACGCATCAACGAGAGGTAAATGTCACAACTGGTTTTGAACATGTAGCCTCCTCGATCACGGGAGGTTGGTACGTCACCTTACTTGATTTATCTTACCATGTGGTTCAATATTAGTGAACATGCTTCATGATGTCACCATGTCACATCATTCTTAACATTTGTCACAACGTGGCATTTTTTAAAACCATGATATTTTTAGAAAACATGGCATTACATGTCATAGCATATCATCGCACGGCATCACATATCATAACATAGCATAACATGGCATAGCATAGCATAGCATAGCATAACATGTATACTTGAAAATAGCTTTTACTATTTTCCATACTGCAGGTGAGGTCTGTACTTACCTGGTTTCCTATGCTCTTGAAACTTGACCTAATGTTCCGTCAAGGTACATCGACAGGTTCTATTCCTGTTTCAATTAGGGTGTAAGATAAGGATTAGCCTATCTTACCGTAAATCTTTTCATGCAATGTTGGTATCCTTAACCAACCTTTAATAGTAACCCTAGTCATATGTCCCTCCTATAAACTCATGATGACTTACTTGGTTACATAAGGTAACCTTGGGTATTAATCCTAATTATATATGAATAGGGTTAGGTTATTATCCTAACCTATGCCTTGTCATTTTTATTCATAATCTTTTGGGTTTTAAGATCACACCCAATTTCAATACCTTGTTGGGTTACCTTGAGTAACCCTTGAGGTAGTCAATCTTAGTCCAATTATCCTAAGTCAACCTTGGGCTTTGGACCCCGTCCAGTAACTCGGGTATCCTTCCCAGTTACCATCTATCATTGTCTTGTTACCAAAAGTAAGACAACTTTTGGGTAAAAAAAATCCATTCTTACCTTTCTTTGGAAAAATTCAACCTTTTAGGTTTTAAAATCATTTGTTTAACATATGAAAAATCGTATTTTCTGGAGTAGGGTTTGTAAAAATTATTAACTGTCGAAAACTGCCTTTGGAGTAGTTTTCCACAGTCAACACATTGGTGTTGGTGCAAAAATACAGTTTTCCTGTATTGTTTTAGAAAATCCTGTGCAGGAATTTCTTGTTTCCTGCACACTCTTTAGAAATCCGTGTCAGTTTAAAAATCCATTCCGATTTTGAAAAACTTGTCTTCACGAAAGTTTTAGATCTTGAAAAATCCTAAAACTTTCGTGTTTTGAGAAAAATCCATTTCTGCTTGGATTCTTGTCAGTTTTAATTTGAAACTTACTAGACGTGTAGACTAGGTCTGGGCAGATTAGCCTCGGATTTTTGTAAAAACGGAGGCCATTGGAGCCTTATTTTGATAAACGGTGCACGATGCCCTCTAGGAAAAACCCTTATCTACAACTTTGTAGTTTTGAGTTTCTTCAAATTCGGCCTCTAAGGGCCTCAAAATACCATTTCCAGAACACTGCCCAGTCTTGACCCGAGACTGGCAGTTTCGGTTCTTAATTTCGTTTTACGTCCTAAAACGTGCACGCTACCTCAACGACCACAGCGGGAGCCTAAAGTCACACATGCAATCATTTCTAACGTTCCAATCCATCATGCATATAACCATACATTCATTCTAAAACCTATGGGGACTTATAACAAACACTTAGTAGACATATTTGAAAACATGCATCAAAACCATAAACTAGAGACCTTGAGACCTTAATCAAGCATAATCAAGCACTAAAAGGTGAGCTTATGCTCTTACATTCAATACTGGAAATACACTTAAACTTGAACTAAACATTAGAGGGTGGAGAGGATTACCTCAAGATCCAAGAAAATGGATCTACCCGTGGTTGCCTATAGCCTAGCCGGCCATGCTCCTCCAATGGGCACCAAAACTTTTTGGCCCCTTGGTGGCTGTCCTTACAAGATCCGCCATTCCCCCTAATTCCTAACACTTTTCTCTGCTTTTTCTTGCTCACCACAACCGGCCATTCAAGCCACAAAATGGGTTTCCAATTTTTTTTTCACTCTTTCTTTTCTTCCTCACAAAATCCGAACTCTCCCTAAGGGATTGTCTCTTGGATTTTTGTTTTTGGTTCTTGTTTTCCTTTGGTTGCTAAGGGACGGTTTTGGAGCAGAAAAATGGGCAGAACTTGGCTCAATTTTCTGATTTTTTTGAATAAAATGGGCACCTATTTATAGGCAAATGCAAACTTTCCAAAATTTACATTTTAGCCCCTAAACTTAGAGGAAATAATGCAATTGGCATGCTAGGTGTCAAGGTGGCCGGCCAAGACTTGGAGAGCAATCAAGGGATGACATCATGGTTACATCATCGCTTACCTCATTGCTTACATCACCAAATTTCCAAAATTTGCACTTTTGCCCCAAAAGTGAAAATTCTTACAAAAATGCCCCCTAGGTGGCCGGTTGCTTTCTTGGTGAACAAGCCAAGCTTATCTCACCTTGATGACATCATCTTGATGACATCACTTCGCTTACATCATCAATTTTCCAAAATTTTCACTTTAACCCCTAAAGATAAAATTTTGGCATTTTTGTCCCTGAGGTGGCCGGCCATGTCATCTTGTTCTAGAGAGTTCTTGGTTTTCTTTCCAAGCTTATTTAATCCAATTATGATGTCATAAATTAAAGATAGGATGATGTCATCCATATTAAGCCCCGTTTGGCTTTTCCTCAATATTTAGTCCATTTTCTACTACACAGATATTTCTAATACTGTGTTTGCTTAAACACAGTATTTTTATACTGTACTACAGTCCAAAATTTATCTGTGTAAAAATGAACTTTATCAAATTTTTCTTGTTTCTTAAAACCTTTCTTGCCCTTCGTATCTAACTTAGTATGCTTGATTTTTTTCTAGGCTGGTCTCATAGCTTATTCTAGCTTAATCGTCCGAAAAGACAATTTTCGCAGTATATAATCCATACTGCTTTGCCGTATCTCAGCACCTTCATCTATTTGACCTTCCGGGTCAACCTTTGACTTTTTGGTCAACTTTGACTTTTTCGGTCAAATTTTAACCAACATGAAATTATGAAATTTCATCACGCCATTTTCCTTAAAACGCCTTATACTTGGCTAAGTAGTCTATTGTTGAGTCTCGTTACTAGTTAAATGAGAACTCAAACTTATACTGTTATTTCATTCCAATCTTGATCCAGACTTAGGTTTTCCTTGTTTCTACAGGAATCATAAGCCATAAAAGTTTCGGGTATTACACACACAACCTCAACCGACCACAGCGGGAGCCTAAGCCAGTCAAACAGCGCCTTTCTAACGTAAATTTTTCTTTCAACACAAATTAAAATACAGCCATGCAACCCATTATTCTTTTCTCCAATAAATAGGGTTTGCAGAATTTTCCATCTTGCATAATTCTACCAATTCAACCATTTAATCCTAAACAAACATTCTAGCTCATACCTTAACCTATTAGAGGGCATATAATCTTATAATTCAGCTAGCATACTGTAACGACCCGCCTTGCACAGGCCGTTACTCTACATACATACATACGTTCTTACTTATTTAGCGTAAACAGCAGAAATTTTTTTTTTTTTTTTTTTTTTATATACATAACGCGTATGAGCGATTAGCCATATATATATATATACGGCGCGGATAAGCGGAAAGCATAGTAATGTCAGGATGTTCGGAATACAAAATCATATACATATAAAGAAACAAAACGCGTAGCGGCTATTAATCCCACATTTCACAGTTCGCCCTGCCACGCTCGCCATCTTGTATCAACAACTGCCCATAGGTTGCTTACCTACAGCATAGACGTAAGACGTGAGCTTTCGCTCAGCAAATACAACATAATTATCCGCGACAATACAACTCAAAACATAATTCATCACAATCTTATAACATAGCATCTCATATCATAACATATCATAATCTTACATAGCATCTCATATCATAGCATTTCCTACTTATCTCATCGTATCGTAACATCTCATACATAACATATCATAGCGTTGCATAATATATGCATGAACCGATTATGCTCGTATTATGCCATCATATGCATTCTTAACTTATCTTGTTTATGGGCCCCATAACATAAGTGTACGTACCGGGCGCGCTCTATGGGCTTACTCTTGCCATAGCTCAACCCGACCTGACGCGGGTCGGTACGACACGGCAAGCTCGCCTGCCATCATACTTGCTTTTCATGATCTCATAATTGATCTTGTTAGTGAACATGCTTCGTGATGTCACTAAACTTAAGTCATACTTATATCTTAACATCATGCCTTATCTCATAATCATAAACTTGATATCATCATAATAATCATAAGCTTAATATCATAATAATCATAATATCGCATCAAACAATTCTAGCATACATTTATATCACATTCTAATAGCGATCATTCATCATACTTGGGTAAGTATACAACGGAAAGTCTATGCTGTAGACGGAGTTGTACTTACCAGTTTCTAACTCTCAAATTTAGCGTTTCTCCTAACCGAGTGGTTTTCCTGTTTTCACAGAAAAATCATAGGATGAGAATCATCCTATCATAGTATCATACAACCCTAGTTATTAACTTATCTCAGTATAAGGATATCAAGAACATAGCATAAACATTAAAATCTTACTATCCTTTAAAACACTAAAATTCTTGAAAACAAATTATATTTGAAGTCAGTCTTTTATTTGATCCTTTTCTAACAAATTTGTTCCGAATTTGAAAATATTTCCTTCATGAAAGTTGTAGATCTTGAAGGTTCCTACAACTTCTATTTTAAACTTAAAATCCAAATCTGACTTAAACATGCTTGTTTCTGCCTTTAAAAATTCTTCGACCATTTTTCTTAACCTTGAAATAGGTCTCGGGTTTTTGTAAAAACGAAGGTCTTAGAGGCCTTATTTTCAAAAACTGTTCACGTAGGCCCCTAGGATTTTCCCTTCTCTACAACTTTATAGTTTTAACTTTTTCATGATTCGGCCTCTAAGGGCCTCGAAATTCACTTTCCAAAATACTGTCCAATTTACCCCGAAACTGGCAATTTTTTGTTCGGTTTGGTTTTTAGGTAACTAACGTGCACACTACCTCAAACGGTTACCCCGTGAGCCTATATCAAGCATGCAGGCGTTACCTAACCATTTCATACTCATACAATCAGATCTTACTCATATAATTTTTGTAAAACAAAAATCCTACACTTGCATAAAAATCCTATTTCGAAACTAGCATATCGAAACCGAAAACTATCAACTACACATAAAGCATAGTACTTGAATTTACTTTTCATAAACTCATGCTTATACATAACATCACACTCATAATCTTCTTATCAAAAACGTGAATGAAAACTAGAGGTTAAAGAGTTTACCTCAAGCTTCACAAAACAATTCTAGCTTAAGGTTTTGGAGGTTTTCTTTCTCACTAGACCAACACCACAAACCGAATCTGTTTTCAACTCTTACTCTCACTTTTTGTTCGGTTCCTAAGGAAAAGAAGAAGCAGATAATGAGCTGCCAATCTATGGTTTATTGTCCAAAGGATCATATATGTTCGTACCACCTCCTATTTATAGGTGAATGTTTTGTTCTTACCTTGCTAGTTAGTCCTCCAAAAATCTTCATTTTGCACACAACCCTTGTGTGTTGGCCGGCCATCCTTGGCCCTAGACATTGAGTAAGCACAGCTAAGGTGACTTATTCACCAAAGCTACCATGCTATGTGGCATGTTCTCAAGATGGCTGGCCATTAGGTGATGAGGTGCCAAAATTCTAGCTAGTCTAGGAGGCAAAACTTGATTGGTTAATGCATAAACTAAGCCATGGTGTGTCATTCACCCATTGGCCGGTTTTGGTGCTGAATTTGCAAGCCTTGGCTTGCCAAAGAAGAAAGCTAAATGGATGACTCATCAAGGCTAAGAGGCTTAGTCATCAAAGCTAGAAATTTGATGTGTGTTTTCCTTGTGATGGCCGGCCATATGTGGCAACATAAGCTTGGTTTTATCAAGCCAAGCAAGCAAGGCTATAAGCTTGCTCACCAAAGCTATAAACTACACTTGTCATTCTCTCTAAAACTTTGAGAAATTATGACTTCTAAGCTGCATATTAATCCCTAAGAGTGACATATTTACTCAATGGAATCATGTGGTGGCCGGCCATGGAGAATTCAAATGGAAGAAAATAGTTAGATTAACTAAGTTAACAAACCTAGTTACTTTCTTGGTTTTAACATAACTATGGTAACTAAATTTTGTAACCAATCCTTGGCTTAGTTGAATTTGAATGCTTAGTAAGAAAATCTATCATAATTTTCTTGAAATTCTTCATAAGGTGGCCGGCCATACCTTGCTAAGTGTGAAAGTTGCAAAATGCAACATAGCTTAGTATGCAAAACTACTTTGCTTACTAGGCAAGGTTAAAATTGTGTGGTATCAAATTCTAATGAACTTCAAATTTTTCATACCTTGCCTATTGGTCCTTAAGAGCAAAATATCAGCTTATTAACCCTTAATGTGGCCAGTTCCCTTAAGTATAAGTGTAGGCAAATGATTGGTCAATTTTGAACCAATCTAAACCTAACTTGATTCCTTGATTTCCAGCTAGGTTAACCAAATTTAAAAATCATCATAAACTAAATTGAACTAGGAAATCTAACTAGAAAAATCCGTAGTTCCATAAATTTATAAATTTATCTATCAAATCACAATTTTTCACAAAATTGCATTTTGGCCCCTAAAGGCAAAATATTTGCACTTTAGTCCCTATAGGGTGGCCGACTATGGTGATAGCATTTGGCCTCCAATTCTTGCTTAATCAATCACCTAACACTATCTTAACTTTCTTAAAATCCATAACCATTCACTTTTCTTAAAATTACATATTGGCCCCTATAGACAAAATATTTACATTTTAGTCCTTAAAGGGTGACCAATTTTCAAAGTGAGATTTGTCATTCTTTTTAAGACAAGGTATCACCGATTAAGACCTTACTTGGCTTAACTCCTAAACACAGTTCATTTTCATACTGGCATACATATTCAGATACTGTTTTCAACTGATAACAGTATACTTGCACTGGACCATTATCCAGAATTTATCTGAACTGCGTCTAGGGTTCTTTTAATATTAGAAACTACTAACAGAGAATCATATATCATAGATTTACCTTTTACTACAAAAAGGTCTTTCAAAGAATTTAACATAACACATAAACATTTCTTAATTACAAACTTTGATTATTCATAACAGAAATCAAAATTTGTAAACAAGCTGATCATTACGTTTTATACCATTTTACTCAAAAGGTCACTTGCTTTACAAAGCAATAATTTTTTGGAGTCTTATAAAAACATAAGAACTCATAATATCTAATAAAAACCCTAAGCTGGGCTTTTCATAAATACCTTCAGGGCATAATTCAAATATCTGTACAAGACATTATGACGTTAGGAAATTCTAGTTATTACACATACAATCAACATAAGCAAGCATAATAAAATCATACCATACTTAAAAACATCAAACCACCCTTAAATTCCTAATCAAGCACATAATCTAACTAGGCCAAAAATAAACTTAGAGCTTATGCTCTTACAACCATCAACTTGAAATACATTTAAACTCCAAATTGAAATCAAATTAAGGAGTTTAAAGCTTTGGGAGGATTACCTTAATAAACCCTAAGATTGGTTAGGGTGTGGTTCCAAAAATCTGCTCCTCCCTTGCTCCTAACACAACCGGCCACTCCATAGGACTTGCCCAAAATTTTTCTGTCCTTTGGTTGCTACTCCTCACCAAGTCCGGCCTCCAACCCCCTAACTCCTTCAGCTTTTTCTCTTCCTTTTCAGCTCACCCACAACCGGCCAACATGCCAAACAAAGGGGTTCCAAATTTTCCAGCACCTTTTCTTTCCTCCTAGCTGAAATCCGAACTCTCCCTAAGGGATTGTCTCTTGGATTTTTGTTTTTGGTTCTTGCTTTTCTTTGGCAGCTTTGGGTTCAGTTTTGGGCAGAGAAATGGGCAGAATTTGGCTTGGTTTTCTGATTTTTTTTTAATAAAATCAGCACCTATTTATAGAGGTTTTTGGACTTTGCTTAATTGCAAAATAGTCCTCCAAAAACCAACTTTTTGCACTTTTTGCATGCTAGGTGGCCGGCCATCCTTGGTGAACAAGGAAATAATTCTTTCCAAATTTTACTTTAATCCATAATGATGTCATAATTAGGAACTTAGATGATGTCATCTTTATTTAAGGCTTGTTTGCCTTAATTCCTTAAAAATCAGTCCATTGTTCTCCAAAACAGATATTACTAATACTGTGTTACTTAATACACAGTATTATATATTTAATTACAGTCCAAAATTTATCTGTCTTAAAATGGACTGTACGAGAACTTCTCTTTTTGTTTCGAGTCCTTTGGCCCTTAAAAACCTATTTAATGTGCTTGATTTTTCTATGGTGGTTTTAGATCTAATTCTAACTATTTTATCTGTAAAAACGGTTTTTCTCAGTATATGACCTATACTGCTGAACATACTTAAGTTCCGTCATATAGTTGACCTTTTTAGTCAATCTTTGACTTCTCGGGTTAACTTTGACTTTCATGGTCAACTTTGACCTTCATGGTCAACTTTGACTTTTTTTGGTCAATGTTGACTTTCTATAAATCATAGAATTTTCCTATCTTTTGAACACAAAAGATCATGGGCTTGACTAAACAATCATATTTGAGTCTTACGAAGCCATAAGAACTCATGAAATTTAATAAAAACCCTAAGCCGGGCTTTTTCATAATTACCATTATGGTACAAATTACATTTCTATACGAGAAATCATAACGTTGAAATTTCTAGATCTTACAAGTTCGGCCTCGAAGGGCCTCAAATTACCATTTCCAGAATACTGCCCAGTCTTGACCCGAGACTGGCAGTTTTTGTTTTGATTGGTTCTTACGTAAAATTACGCACACACTACCTCAAACGGTCGCAACCGTGAGCCTACGCCAACCATGCAGCATAATGCTAACATTATAACGATCATACATTCATTCTTAAACCTATGGGAACATATAACAAACATATAGTAGGCATACTTGCAAACCCTAATATCTCACAAGCATATCATCAAAACATGCATCAAAACATAAACTAGAGACCACCAAACCTAATCAAGCATAATCAAGCACTCTAAGCTTTGCTAGGAAAATAAAGGGTGAGCTTATGCTCTTACAAAATCCAACTTGAAAATACACTTAAACTTGAACCAAAACTTAATTGGAAAGTTAGAGGGGGGAGAGGATTACCTCAAGATTCAAGAAAATGAATCTACCCTTGGTTGCAAGTTTTCCTCTCACTAGTCAATACCAAAACCGAACTCTATCTCTCTCACTTTTCTTTCTTTTCTTTCTCTTCTTTGGCTCGGCTTTTAGGGGGAGAGGGTGAGGGAAAATTTTCCTCCTATTCCCCACCTACACAAATCCGAACCCTCACATTTTTTTTCTCTATATATATATTTTTTCAGTTTCTAGGGGAGGGTTGAAGAAAATTGGGCAGAGTTTTGGGGTGTTTTGTGCTGCCAAAAACCGCCCCCCACTAGCCCTATTTATAGGTGAAAATTACAAATTTTCACAATTTATTTTTATTTCCAAAATTGCATATTAGGGCTTAAAAACAAAATATTTGCTAATTAGTCCCTACATGTGGCCGGCCATAAAGGATCCTTGGTGGCCAAGAAATTTGCTTACCTCATGCCTACATCACCTTGCTTACATCACCTTTTCTTAAATTTACACTTTAGTCGTTGAAGGACAAAATAATTGCATATTAATCCCTATAGGTGGCCGGCCATAAGGTGCTAGGTGGCATCCAAAGATTTTTCCAATTTTCTTTAATCAAGAATGATGTCATAATTCCAAGATAAAGTGATGTCATCATAAGGCCTAGTTTGGCTCGTCTCTTAATATGCAGTCCACTTTTATGCTAATACAGATATTTCCAATACTGTTATTAACTAATAACAGTATTTTATACTGTACTGCAGTCCAAAATTTATCTGTGTAAAAATGAACTGAATAAAATTTTTCTTATTTCTCGAAACCTTTCTTGCCCTTAATATCATACTTGGTGTGCTTGATTTTTCTAGGGTGGTCTCATAGCTTATGCTTGCTCAATTGTCCGTAATGACGATTTTCACAGTATATCTTCTATACTGCTTATTGTCTCTTAGTACCTTCATCTATTTGACCTTATTGGTCAACTTTTGACTTTTCGGTCAACTTTTGACTTTTTCGGTCAAACTTTGACCAACATGAAATCATAGAATTTTTCTTCCCTTTTTGCTCAAAGGTCACATGCATGACTAAGCAAACTGCTTATTGAGTCTCATAGCTAATTAAACGAGAACTCAAACATATACTGATATTTAACTCGGATCGTGAGCTTCATATCGACATATAAGAGTCAGACTTGGGATTTTCCTTGTCTAAAAGGAAATCATAGGTTCATCAAAATTCTGGGTATTACACATAAGGACCATGAAGGCAGCTGGGGCATTTGTTAATCCAAACGGCATGACTAAAAATTCATAATGCCCATATCGCGTTTGGAAAGCCGTTTTAGAAATATCCGACTCCTTGATCCTAAGTTGATGATAACCTGATCGTAGGTCAACTTTTGAAAATACTACTGCTCCCCTAAGTTGATCGAAAAGATCATCAATCATTGGAAGGGGATACTTATTCTTAATCGTAAGCTTGTTCAGTCACGATAGTCAATACACATACGCAACGATCCATCCTTATTCTTGACAAATAAAATGGTCGCTCCCCACGGAGAATGACTTTGCCGAATGAATCCCTTGTCAAGCAGTTCCTTTAACTGCACTTGAAGTTCTCTAAGCTCAGCTAGTGCCATACAGGAAGGCGCTTTCGATATCTGTGTGGCTCCAGGCAATAACTCGATCTCAAAAGAAATTACTCGTTCTGGCGGAAGTCCTGGTAAATCCTTTGGAAAGACATCCACATAATCCTTTATAATGGGGACATCTTCCAGGGTTAGCTCTTTTTCCTTATCTTTGTTCACTATGTTAGCTAAATATCCTTGGCATCCATTAGCTAACATTTTCTGAGCTTTCATCGCCGAAACTAGTTTAGTCGTTGAGCTCTGAGACTGTCCGTAAAATTAAACTCTCCCTCACCGTAAAGGCTAAACGTAACACAACACTTTCGGCAGTCGATCTTAGCATTGTACTTACCTAAGAAATCCATTCCTAAGATCACATCGAAATCCTGAAGCTTGATTGCAATGAGATCTACGTATAATTCTCTGCCACAAATACCTACGAAAGTATTTCGCATCCAAAATCTGGACCACAAAATTTCTCCGGATGGCATAGAGGTTCTAAAAGGTTGCTCTAATGTAACACCCCGACTGTCCACGTAGGGGCCGACTATGCAAACGTGGGCCGTTACCATGCTTGCTTAACTTACTTCTTAATTTAAAAAGCTTCAACTTGCTGAAAATTCGGAGTAAAAATTTTTTCTTTTCTTACTTTACTTTGAACTTAACTTATCATCATACATATTCATAAGTACTCACTCGAGTACCAAGCTTTCATAATCATATTGAAAGCTAACAAAATCATACCGTGGACCAATCCGACCTAATGCGGTTCGGTACAACACGAGGCAATTTGTTGCCATCATCCTTGAAAACCATTCCTTAACTCGTTCTTGAAAACAATTTCTTAAAAATAGTTTTCTTCTTAAAAACGGTTTCTTATCCATACTATCACTTAACATAAAACACATCTTTCAAATATATTTTTCAAAACATATTTTACATAGCGTAAATTCAAAACCCGTGGCGGTGTCCATCCCACATTTCACAGCCTGTAGCGCCAGCCTTCACAGCCTTGCATCAAGTATTGCCGGTAGGTTGCTAACCTATAGCATGAACGTAAGTAATGAGCTTATGCCCAGTAAGTATAACATGCAATCCGCAAAACATTTTAACAAAAGAATGCATTGAACGATTATGCTTTCTTATAATTAATTAAATTCTCGTATATTATCTTGATTATGTTTCTTTACATGTCATGTATGCACGTACCGTGGTCCATAGCTATGGAGTTGTAATACCCGGATTTTTATGAACCTATGATTTCCTTTTAGACAAGGAAAATCTCAAGTTTGAATCTTGTAAGTCGATATGAAACTCACGATCTGAGTTAAATATCAGTATAAGTTTGAGTTCTCATTTAAGCGGTTACGAGACTCAATAATAGATTACTTAGCCAAGCATTAGGCCTTTTAAGGAAAAACGGGAAGAAAAATCCTATGATTCATGTTGGTTAAAATTTGACCGAAAAAGTCAAAGTTGACCAAAAAGTCAAAGGTTGACCAGGAAGGTCAAATAGATGAAGGTGCTGAGATACGGCAAAGCAGTATAGATAATATACTGCGAAAATCTTCATTACGGACGAATAAGTAAGCATAAGCTATGAGACCACCCTAGAAAAATCAAGCACGCCAAGTTAGAAATTAAGGGCAAGAAAGGTCCCAAGAAATAAGAAAAATTTTATACAGTTCATTTTTACACAGATAAATTTTGGACTATAGTACAGTGTACAATACTGTTATTAGTTAATAACAGTATTAGAAATATCTGTGTTAGCATAAAAATGGACTGCATATTAAGTATCAAGCCAAACAAGGCCTTATGATGTCATCACCTTATCATGGATTTATGACATCATTATTGATTAAAGAAAAGTGGGAAAAAAAATCCTTGGATGACACCTAGCATATATGGCCGGTTACTTGAGGGACTAAAATGCAGATATTTTTGTCCATAGGGGCCAAAGTGTAATTTTAAGAAATTACTATGATGATGTAAGCAAGGTGACATAAGCATGATGATGTAAGCAAACTTGGTCTCCAAGGAAATTCTAATGGCCGGCCACCTATAAGGAGTAATAGGCAAATATTTTGTCATTTAGGGACTAAAATGCAAATTTAAGAAAAGGTGATGTAAGCAAGATGATGTCATCAAGTGATGTCACTAGGGTGATGTAAGCAATTTCTTGGCCACCAAGGACCCCTAATGGCCGGCCACCTAGCATGCAAAAAGTGCAAAAAGTTGGTTTTTGGAGGACTATTTTGCAATTAAGCAAAGTTTCAAAAACCTCTATAAATAGGTGCCCATTTTATTCAAAAAAATCAGAAAATTGAGCCAAGTTCTGCCCATTTTCCTGCCCAAAAGCCGAACCCAAATCTGCCAAAGGAAAACAAGAACCAAAAACAAAAATCCAAGAGACAATCCCTTAGAGAAGTTCGGATTTCAGTTTTGGAAGCAAGAATAGGTGCTGGAAATTTTAGGGACCCTTTGTTTGGCATGTTGGCCGGTTGTGGGTGAGCTGAAAAGGAAGAGAAAAAGCTGAAGGAGTGATCGGATTTTGGTGGGAAACAACAACCCAAGGACAGAAATTTTTCGGGTAACTCTTAGGAGGAGGCCGGTTAGGTTATGGGCAGCCATGGGAAGATTCATTTCTTGAATCTTGAGGTAATTCTCTCCACCCTCTAATTACGTTTTGGTTCAAGTTTATGTGTATTTACAGCATTGGATGTAAGAGCATAAGCTCACCTTGAAGTGCTTAATTATGCTTGATTAGGGTTGGTGGTCTCTAGTTTATGGTCTTGATGCATGTTTACAATTATGCCTACTAAGTGTTTGTTATAAGTCCCCATAGGTTTGAATATGAATGTATGATTATGTGCATGATGGATTGGAACGTTAGAAATGACTGCATGTGTGATCTTAGGCTCCCGCTGTGGTCGGTTGAGGTAGTGTGTGCATTTTAGGACGAGAAACGAAATTAAGAACCGAAACTGCCAGTCTCGGGTCAAGACTGGGCAGTTTTCTAGAAATGGTAATTTGAGGCCCTTAGAGGCCGAATTTGAAGAAACTCAAAACTAAAAAGTTGTATATAATGGTTTTTCCTAGAGGGCAGCGTGGACCGTTTTTCCAAAACAAGTCTCCAAATGCCTCAGTTTTTATGAAAATCCGAGCCTGACCGTGCCCAGGATTTATGCACGGCCAGGTGAGTTCAACAAGGAATAAGGGCATGTTCAAGTCCGAACTGGGTTTTCTCAAAACATGAAAGTTGTATTATTATCTGAGATCTACAACTTTTATGAAGAAAGTTTTATCAAATTCTGAACAGATTTTAAAGTAAAATTTAGATTCTAAAAACTGTGCAGGAAACAGAAATTCCAGCACAAGATTTTCAGAAAAATAGTACATAAGCAGGAAAATCCTGCTCATGCATAGGATTTTCTAAAATAATACAGGAAAACTGTGTTTTTCACTAACCCCAATGTTTTGGACTGTGAGAACTGTTCCAATGGCAGTTTTCAGTCCTTAACAAATTTTATAAGTCAAGCAAAGAGTTTTTAAACCGAATTCACCAAAATTTCCGAGACAAAGGAAAATTGGATTTTTGAAGCTAAAGATAAGTAACAAGACAGTAACGGATGATAACCGGGAAGGATACCCAAGTTATTGGGCTTGATCCCCAAAGTCCAAGTTTGACCATAGAAGGTTGACTTTGGTTGACCAAGTTTGACCAAGGTTCATCACCTAAAGGGTTACCCAACATAACCCAATGAGGTACCGAGATTGTGATAAAATAAGATCTAGGGTTATTTGTAATAACCCAATGGATTATGAATCAAGAATTTTAAGTCATGTGCCCAAGGTTAGGATAATAACCTAACCCGACATGTATGGATGTGGGCTTAGCTATGAGGTTACTTATTGTAACCAAGTAATATATGCTGTATAGGGGGGACATATAACTAAGGTTATGAACGCGTGTTGGTTAGGTCACCAACATTTAACGATTATGATTATGGTAAGATAAAAGGTGTATAACTTTTATCTTACACCCTGTTTGAAAACAGGAATATGACATGTTGTTGTGCCTTGATGGAACGATAGACCAAGAGCATAGGACGAGAGGTAAGTACAAACCTCACCTACAGTATGGAAAATAGTAAAGCTATTTTCAAATATATGACTTGATGCCATGTTATACTATGCAATGCCATGTTATACTATGTTATGCCATGTTATGATACGTTGAGTTATGTTAGGATAGGATAAGCCATGTTAAGTCATGTTAAGCCAGATATATCAAGTTATGCCATGTCTAGTCTCATGTGCATCATGATTATTAAGATCACACGTAAAGATTCTTCGTCTTGGAAAAGTAACAAGACTAAGACTAAACCAAGTCAAGTAAGGTGTCGTACCAACCTCCTGTTGATGCAGGAGGATCATGTATGTTACAAGTTCAAGTTTTTGATTATCAACCTCTCATTGATGCGTGAGGGTAAAGTGATAATCAACCTTCCGTTGATGCGTGAAGGGTTATGTTCGTGTTTTCCAGAATTGTTAAGGGCCTTGCAAACCCTGACGTTCTGAGGATGCGCGCTTTTGGTACGTACACTAAGGGCCCACATATTAAGCAAGATAATAAGTTCAAGTGCATAAAAGATTCATAATTGGACATAATTGGTTCATGCATAAGTTACACGATGTTGTTATGTTTTTTGTGAGATTATGCTTGTACTTGCTGGGCGAAAGCTCATCAGTATATTCCATACTGTAGGTAAATGCCTGTAGCTTTACTTGATGGGCCATGGAGACGATGCAGCAAGTGAAGGGCGGTATGGGATACCACTACGCAAGTTTTTCTGCAAACTATTTCAATTATCAAGTTGTATGTATATGTTATAAGGAATATGTACCATGTTACCTATGTAATGTTTTTAAGATGTGATTTTTAAAATAAAGTTAAAAAAAAAAAAATTTATTCTGAAATTTTCTACAAGGTTAAGTATTTAAGACTAAGGTTTAAGTTAAGCAAGCATGGTAACGGCCCACGTTTACGTAGTACGCCCCTACGTGGGCGGCCGCGGCGTTACAGTTTGGTATCAGAGCGGTATCCTGCCAGCCTACTTCACTCTGCTTCATATCTTTTCTGCAAGTGCCCAAGTAAGTTAAGTTATTTTCCTTTATTAGAATTAGTTAAGATATTGCTTATGTAATGAGCATATCTCATCGATGGTCACACAGAGGACGATACGCATGATACTTTTAATTTTATGGGATGCATTTCCGTGATCCTAAAATTACCATGATAAGTATGTGATGGATAAGCTTATGAGGTGATATGAAGAGATCATGATAAGTTATGATATTTCCAGATAGGACATGATAAGATATGAATGAAAGAATGGGTATTAGAAATGTGAGGAATTAAGAACTAGAATTAAAAGATGGTTCGCCGTTCGTACGAACGAACCAAATGTTTGCAAGAGCCTAATCTTGCAACTGTAATAGTTAAGTTATGATCCTTAGAATAGCAATAAGAAATGAATAGGCTTTAAGATCATATAGCCTATCGCCTCATCTCAGGTATAGTGATAGTAAGGAACTTTTCCTTCTAAGGAATGGATCAATACCATGGAAGATAGTTTCCTGATTGTGAAACTTTTACCCCATAAGAGTATTATTAGATACGGAAAATTTTTGATGATGACTATGAGTCTGTCAATGAAGTTAATGAGGTTGAGATCGATAGCAACAACCTTGAAGTCGACATATATGATTTGACCAAGGTCGACTATGTACAATCCTTTAGTAATGAAAATTATGCAATGATGGGAAGTTTTAGATATTCTTAGAGATATGATTATGCTTTGTGCTATAAAGGAATTGCTGAAGGCACAAGAGAAATTTCTACTGGCTAACAAGTAGCTAGTTGATTTAAGGATACCTTTCACTGCATCACTCGAACAGTAATATGTTTTCAATAATACTATTTATTATTGTTTTCTATGAAAAGAAGATTCAAAGAAGTTATTTTTTGTATGGTGCTTGATCTTATGCTTATTAGAACCAACTCACGTTTGTTATGTTATGGGCCAAATCCTTGAGGAATAAAGTTCCAAGAAAGGGGCCATCATGAAAAGTAAAGGGCCAAAAACCTTGAGGAACAAGTTCCAAGAAAGGGGTCATCATGAAAAGAAAAAGGATTCTAATAGCACAAGATTAACATTGTACCAGAGGGTCCTCAGCTTCAGCTAAATTGAAAGAAAAATATTTTCAATATGATATATTCACTGAGCCCTCAATTACAGTTAAAGAAAAGTATCTTATATATAGATACAATATACTTTTCAAGCATGGAAAGCTATATGACATAATATGCTTTTCAAACATGGCAAGTTATATGATATACTTGCTCACTTTTGATGAAATAGTTCTTGTGATGCATTATGAAAGGAAAGTATGATAGCATGACAGTATGCAAGTATGTAGTATGTAAGTATGAACGTATGTAAGTAAGAAAGTATGCAGTGAGAAAGATGAAAGTATGATGATAAGGATATGAAAGTATGCATGAAAGCATGAAAGTATGAGGATAGAATTATTGATGTAGAAATAAGATTATGGTTCTATATAAGAGACATGATCCTAATTAAAGTATTAATAGGAACATGAGCAAGTTACTATGGATTGATAGTGGATTTGAAGAAAAGTCACTTAGAAATTCGAATTTTCGAGGACGAAAATCTTTTAAGGAGGTAGATTGTAATACCCGGATTTTTATGAACCTATGATTTCCTTTTAGACAAGGAAAATCCCAAGTTTGAATCTTGTAAGTCGATATGAAATCACGATCTGAGTTAAATATCAGTATAAGTTTGAGTTCTCGTTTAAACGGTTACGAGACTCAATAATAGATTACTTAGCCAAGCATTAGGCCTTTTAAGGAAAAACGGGAAGAAAAATCCTATGATTTCATGTTGGTTAAAATTTGACCGAAAAAGTCAAAATTGACCAAAAAGTCAAAGGTTGACCAGGAAGGTCAAATAGATGAAGGTGCTGAGATACGGCAAAGCAGTATGGATAATATACTGCGAAAATC
>CM046373.1:4381966-4421044 GCA_025413025.1 Ficus hispida | reverse complement strand
CTAATGTAACACCCCGACTGTCCACGTAGGGGCCGACTATGCAAACGTGGGCCGTTACCATGCTTGCTTAACTTACTTCTTAATTTAAAAAGCTTCAACTTGCTGAAAATTCGGAGTAAAATTTTTCTTTTCTTACTTTACTTTGAACTTAACTTATCATCATACATATTCATAAGTACTCACTCGAGTACCAAGCTTTCATAATCATATTGAAGCTACAAAATCATACCGTGGACCAATCCGACCTAATGCGGTTCGGTACAACACGAGGCAATTTGTTGCCATCATCCTTGAAAACCATTCCTTAACTCGTTCTTGGAAAACAATTTCTTAAAAATAGTTTCTTCTTAAAAACGGTTTCTTATCCATACTATCACTTAACATAAAACACATCTTTCAAATATATTTTCAAAACATATTTTACATAGCGTAAATTCAAAACCCGTGGCGGTGTCCATCCCACATTTCACAGCCTGTAGCGCCAGCCTTCACAGCCTTGCATCAAGTATTGCCGGGTAGGTTTGCTAACCTATAGCATGAACGTAAGTAATGAGCTTATGCCCAGTAAGTATAACATGCAATCCGCAAACATTTTAACAAAAGAATGCATTGAACGATTATGCTTTCTTATAATAATTAAATTCTCGTATATTATCTTGATTATGTTTCTTTACATGTCATGTATGCACGTACCGTGGTCCATAGCTATGGAGTTGTAATACCCGATTTTTATGAACCTATGATTTCCTTTTAGACAAGGAAAATCTCAAGTTTGAATCTTGTAAGTCGATATGAACTCACGATCTGAGTTAAATATCAGTATAAGTTTGAGTTCTCATTTAAGCGGTTACGAGACTCAATAATAGATTACTTAGCCAAGCATTAGGCCTTTTAAGGAAAAAACGGGAAGAAAAATCCTATGATTTCATGTTGGTTAAATTTGACCGAAAAAGTCAAAGTTGACCAAAAAGTCAAAGGTTGACCGGAAGGTCAAATAGATGAAGGTGCTGAGATACGGCAAAGCAGTATAGATAATATACTGCGAAAATCTTCATTACGGACGAATAAGTAAGCATAAGCTATGAGACCACCCTAGAAAAATCAAGCACGCCAAGTTAGAAATTAAGGGCAAGAAAGGTCCCAAGAAATAAGAAAATTTTATACAGTTCATTTTTACACAGATAATTTTGGACTATAGTACAGTGTACAATACTGTTATTAGTTAATACAGTATTAGAAATATCTGTGTTAGCATAAAAATGGACTGCATATTAAGTACAAGCCAAACAAGGCCTTATGATGTCATCACCTTATCATGGATTATGACATCATTATTGATTAAAGAAAAGTGGGAAAAAAAATCCTTGGATGACACCTAGCATATATGGCCGGTTACTTGAGGGACTAAAATGCAGATATTTTTGTCCATAGGGGCCAAAGTGTAATTTTAAGAAATTACTATGATGATGTAAGCAAGGTGACATAAGCATGATGATGTAAGCAAACTTGGTCTCCAAGGAAATTCTAATGGCCGGCCACCTATAAGGAGTAATAGGCAAATATTTGTCATTTAGGGACTAAAATGCAAATTTAAGAAAAGGTGATGTAAGCAAGATGATGTCATCAAGTGATGTCACTAGGGTGATGTAAGCAATTTCTTGGCCACCAAGGACCCCTAATGGCCGGCCACCTAGCATGCAAAAAGTGCAAAAAGTTGGTTTTTGGAGGACTATTTTGCAATTAAGCAAAGTTTCAAAAACCTCTATAAATAGGTGCCCATTTTATTCAAAAAAATCAGAAAATTGAGCCAAGTTCTGCCCATTTTCCTGCCCAAAAGCCGAACCCAAATCTGCCAAAGGAAAACAAGAACCAAAAACAAAAATCCAAGAGACAATCCCTTAGAGAAGTTCGGATTTCAGTTTTGGAAGCAAGAATAGGTGCTGGAAATTTTAGGGACCCTTTGTTTGGCATGTTGGCCGGTTGTGGGTGAGCTGAAAAGGAAGAGAAAAAGCTGAAGGAGTGATCGGATTTTGGTGGGAAACAACAACCCAAGGACAGAAATTTTTCGGGTAACTCTTAGGAGGAGGCCGGTTAGGTTATGGGCAGCCATGGGAAGATTCATTTCTTGAATCTTGAGGTAATTCTCTCCACCCTCTAATTACGTTTTGGTTCAAGTTTATGTGTATTTACAGCATTGGATGTAAGAGCATAAGCTCACCTTGAAGTGCTTAATTATGCTTGATTAGGGTTGGTGGTCTCTAGTTTATGGTCTTGATGCATGTTTACAATTATGCCTACTAAGTGTTTGTTATAAGTCCCCATAGGTTTGAATATGAATGTATGATTATGTGCATGATGGATTGGAACGTTAGAAATGACTGCATGTGTGATCTTAGGCTCCCGCTGTGGTCGGTTGAGGTAGTGTGTGCATTTTAGGACGAGAAACGAAATTAAGAACCGAAACTGCCAGTCTCGGGTCAAGACTGGGCAGTTTTCTAGAAATGGTAATTTGAGGCCCTTAGAGGCCGAATTTGAAGAAACTCAAAACTAAAAAGTTGTATATAATGGTTTTTCCTAGAGGGCAGCATGGACCGTTTTTCCAAAACAAGTCTCCAAATGCCTCAGTTTTTATGAAAATCCGAGCCTGACCGTGCCCAGGATTTATGCACGGCCAGGTGAGTTCAACAAGGAATAAGGGCATGTTCAAGTCCGAACTGGGTTTTTCTCAAAACATGAAAGTTGTATTATTATCTGAGATCTACAACTTTTATGAAGAAAGTTTTATCAAATTCTGAACAGATTTTAAAGTAAAATTTAGATTCTAAAAACTGTGCAGGAAACAGAAATTCCAGCACAAGATTTTCAGAAAATAGTACATAAGCAGGAAAATCCTGCTCATGCATAGGATTTTCTAAAATAATACAGGAAACTGTGTTTTTCACTAACCCCAATGTTTTGGACTGTGAGAACTGTTCCAATGGCAGTTTTCAGTCCTTAACAAATTTTATAAGTCAAGCAAAGAGTTTTTAAACCGAATTCACCAAAATTTCCGAGACAAAGGAAAATTGGATTTTTGAAGCTAAAGATAAGTAACAAGACAGTAACGGATGATAACCGGGAAGGATACCCAAGTTATTGGGCTTGATCCCCAAAGTCCAAGTTTGACCATAGAAGGTTGACTTTGGTTGACCAAGTTTGACCAAGGTTCATCACCTAAAGGGTTACCCAACATAACCCAATGAGGTACCGAGATTGTGATAAAATAAGATCTAGGGTTATTTGTAATAACCCAATGGATTATGAATCAAGAATTTTAAGTCATGTGCCAAGGTTAGGATAATAACCTAACCCGACATGTATGGATGTGGGCTTAGCTATGAGGTTACTTATTGTAACCAAGTAATATATGCTGTATAGGGGGGACATATAACTAAGGTTATGAACGCGTGTTGGTTAGGTCACCAACATTTAACGATTATGATTATGGTAAGATAAAAGGTGTATAACTTTTATCTTACACCCTGTTTGAAAACAGGAATATGACATGTTGTTGTGCCTTGATGGAACGATAGACCAAGAGCATAGGACGAGAGGTAAGTACAAACCTCACCTACAGTATGGAAAATAGTAAAGCTATTTTCAAATATATGACTTGATGCCATGTTATACTATGCAATGCCATGTTATACTATGTTATGCCATGTTATGATACGTTGAGTTATGTTAGGATAGGATAAGCCATGTTAAGTCATGTTAAGCCAGATATATCAAGTTATGCCATGTCTAGTCTCATGTGCATCATGATTATTAAGATCACACGTAAAGATTCTTCGTCTTGGAAAAGTAACAAGACTAAGACTAAACCAAGTCAAGTAAGGTGTCGTACCAACCTCCTGTTGATGCAGGAGGATCATGTATGTTACAAGTTCAAGTTTTTGATTATCAACCTCTCATTGATGCGTGAGGGTAAAGTGATAATCAACCTTCCGTTGATGCGTGAAGGGTTATGTTCGTGTTTTCCAGAATTGTTAAGGGCCTTGCAAACCCTGACGTTCTGAGGATGCGCGCTTTTGGTACGTACACTAAGGGCCCACATATTAAGCAAGATAATAAGTTCAAGTGCATAAAAGATTCATAATTGGACATAATTGGTTCATGCATAAGTTACACGATGTTGTTATGTTTTTGTGAGATTATGCTTGTACTTGCTGGGCGAAAGCTCATCAGTATATTCCATACTGTAGGTAAATGCCTGTAGCTTTACTTGATGGGCTATGGAGACGATGCAGCAAGTGAAGGGCGGTATGGGATACCACTACGCAAGTTTTTCTGCAAACTATTTCAATTATCAAGTTGTATGTATATGTTATAAGGAATATGTACCATGTTACCTATGTAATGTTTTTAAGATGTGATTTTTAAAATAAAGTTAAAAAAAAAAAAATTTATTCTGAAATTTTCTACAAGGTTAAGTATTTAAGACTAAGGTTTAAGTTAAGCAAGCATGGTAACGGCCCACGTTTACGTAGTACGCCCTACGTGGGCGGCCGCGGCGTTACAGTTTGGTATCAGAGCGGTATCCTGCCAGCCTACTTCACTCTGCTTCATATCTTTTCTGCAAGTGCCCAAGTAAGTTAAGTTATTTTCCTTTATTAGAATTAGTTAAGATATTGCTTATGTAATGAGCATATCTCATCGATGGTCACACAGAGGACGATACGCATGATACTTTTAATTTTATGGGATGCATTTCCGTGATCCTAAAATTACCATGATAAGTATGTGATGGATAAGCTTATGAGGTGATATGAAGAGATCATGATAAGTTATGATATTTCCAAGATAGGACATGATAAGATATGAATGAAAGAATGGGTATTAGAAATGTGAGGAATTAAGAACTAGAATTAAAAGATGGTTCGCCGTTCGTACGAACGAACCAAATGTTTGCAAGAGCCTAATCTTGCAACTGTAATAGTTAAGTTATGATCCTTAGAATAGCAATAAGAAATGAATAGGCTTTAAGATCATATAGCCTATCGCCTCATCTCAGGTATAGTGATAGTAAGGAACTTTTCCTTCTAAGGAATGGATCAATACCATGGAAGATAAGTTTCCTGATTGTGAAACTTTTACCCCATAAGAGTATTATTAGATACGGGAAAATTTTTGATGATGACTATGAGTCTGTCAATGAAGTTAATGAGGTTGAGATCGATAGCAACAACCTTGAAGTCGACATATAATGATTTGACCAAGGTCGACTATGTACAATCCTTTAAGTAATGAAAATTATGCAATGATGGGAAGTTTTAGATATTCCTTAGAGATATGATTATGCCTTTGTGCTATAAAGGAATTGCTGAAGGCACAAGAGAAATTTCTACTGGCTAACAAGTAGCTAGTTGATTTAAGGATACCTTTCACTGCATCACTCGAACAGTAATATGTTTTCAATAATACTATTTATTATTGTTTTCTATGAAAAGAAGATTCAAAGAAGTTATTTTTTGTATGGTGCTTGATCTTATGCTTATTAGAACCAACTCACGTTATGTTATGTTATGGGCCAAATCCTTGAGGAATAAAGTTCCAAGAAAGGGGCCATCATGAAAAGTAAAGGGCCAAAAACCTTGAGGAACAAAGTTCCAAGAAAGGGGTCATCATGAAAAGAAAAAGGATTCTAATAGCACAAGATTAACATTGTACCAGAGGGTCCTCAGCTTCAGCTAAATTGAAAGAAAAATATTTTCAATATGATATATTCACTGAGCCCTCAATTACAGTTAAAGAAAAGTATCTTATATATAAGATACAATATACTTTTCAAGCATGGAAAAGCTATATGACATAATATGCTTTTCAAACATGGCAAGTTATATGATATACTTGCTCAACTTTTGATGAAAATAGTTCTTGTGATGCATTATGAAAGGAAAGTATGATAGCATGACAGTATGCAAGTATGTAAGTATGTAAGTATGAACGTATGTAAGTAAGAAAGTATGCAGTGAGAAAGAATGAAAGTATGATGATAAGGATATGAAAGTATGCATGAAAGCATGAAAGTATGAGGATAAGAATTATGATGATGTAGAAATAAGATTATGGTTCTATATAAGAGACATGATCCTAATTAAAAGTATTAAAATAGGAACATGAGCAAGTTACTATGGATTGATAGTGGATTTGAAGAAAAGTCACTTAGAATTCGAATTTTCGAGGACGAAAATCTTTTAAGGAGGGTAGATTGTAATACCCGGATTTTTATGAACCTATGATTTCCTTTTAGACAAGGAAAATCCCAAGTTTGAATCTTGTAAGTCGATATGAAATTCACGATCTGAGTTAAATATCAGTATAAGTTTGAGTTCTCGTTTAAGCGGTTACGAGACTCAATAATAGATTACTTAGCCAAGCATTAGGCCTTTTAAGGAAAAACGGGAAGAAAAATCCTATGATTTCATGTTGGTTAAAATTTGACCGAAAAAGTCAAAATTGACCAAAAAGTCAAAGGTTGACCAGGAAGGTCAAATAGATGAAGGTGCTGAGATACGGCAAAGCAGTATGGATAATATACTGCGAAAATCTTCATTACGGACGAATAAGTAAGCATAAGCTATGAGACCACCCTAGAAAAATCAAGCACGCCAAGTTAGAAATTAAGGGCAAGAAAGGTCCCAAGAAATAAGAAAAATTTTATACAGTTCATTTTTACACAGATAAATTTTGGACTGTAGTACAGTGTACAATACTGTTATTAGTTAATAACAGTATTGGAAATATCTGTGTTAGCATAAAAATGGACTGCATATTAAGTATCAAGCCAAACAAGGCCTTATGATGTCATCACCTTATCATGGATTTATGACATCATTATTGATTAAAGAAAAGTGGGAAAAAAAAAATCCTTGGATGACACCTAGCATATATGGCCGGTTACTTGAGGGACTAAAATGCAGATATTTTTGTCCATAGGGGCCAAAGTGTAATTTTAAGAAATTACCATGATGATGTAAGCAAGGTGACATAAGCATGATGATGTAAGCAAACTTGGTCTCCAAGGAAATTCTAATGGCCGGCCACCTATAAGGAGTAATAGGCAAATATTTTGTCATTTAGGGACTAAAATGCAAATTTAAGAAAAGGTGATGTAAGCAAGATGATGTCATCAAGTGATGTCACTAGGGTGATGTAAGCAATTTCTTGGCCACCAAGGACCCCTAATGGCCGGCCACCTAGCATGCAAAAAGTGCAAAAAGTTGGTTTTTGGAGGACTATTTTGCAATTAAGCAAAGTTTCAAAAACCTCTATAAATAGGTGCCCATTTTATTCAAAAAAATCAGAAAATTGAGCCAAGTTCTGCCCATTTTCCTGCCCAAAAGCCGAACCCAAATCTGCCAAAGGAAAACAAGAACCAAAAACAAAAATCCAAGAGACAATCCTTAGAGAAGTTCGGATTTCAGTTTTGGAAGCAAGAATAGGTGCTGGAAATTTTAGGGACCCTTTGTTTGGCATGTTGGCCGGTTGTGGGTGAGCTGAAAAGGAAGAGAAAAAGCTGAAGGAGTGGTCGGATTTTGGTGGGAAACAACAACCCAAGGACAGAAATTTTTCGGGTAACTCTTAGGAGGAGGCCGGTTAGGTTATGGGCAGCCATGGGAAGATTCATTTCTTGAATCTTGAGGTAATTCTCTCCACCCTCTAATTACGTTTTGGTTCAAGTTTATGTATATTTACAGCATTGGATGTAAGAGCATAAGCTCACCTTGAAGTGCTTAATTATGCTTGATTAGGGTTGGTGGTCTCTAGTTTATGGTCTTGATGCATGTTTACAATTATGCCTACTAAGTGTTTGTTATAAGTCCCCATAGGTTTGAATATGAATGTATGATTATGTGCATGATGGATTGGAACGTTAGAAATGACTGCATGTGTGATCTTAGGCTCCCGCTGTGGTCGGTTGAGGTAGTGTGTGCATTTTAGGACGAGAAACGAAATTAAGAACCGAAACTGCCAGTCTCGGGTCAAGACTGGGCAGTTTTCTAGAAATGGTAATTTGAGGCCCTTAGAGGCCGAATTTGAAGAAACTCAAAACTAAAAAGTTGTATATAATGGTTTTTCCTAGAGGGCAGCATGGACCGTTTTTCCAAAACAAGTCTCCAAAGGCCTCGGTTTTTATGAAAATCCGAGCCTGACCGTGCCCAGGATTTATGCACGGCCAGGTGAGTTCAACAAGGAATAAGGGCATGTTCAAGTCCGAACTGGGTTTTCCTCAAAACACGAAAGTTGTATTATTATCTGAGATCTACAACTTTTATGAAGAAAGTTTTATCAAATTCTGAACAGATTTTAAAGTAAAATTTGGAATCTAAAAACTGTGCAGGAAACAAAAATTCCAGCACAAGATTTTCAGAAAAATAGTACATAAGCAGGAAAATCCTGCTCATACATAGGATTTTCTAAAATAATACAGGAAAACTGTGTTTTTCACTAACCCCAATGTTTTGGACTGTGAGAACTGTTCCAATGGCAGTTTTCAGTCCTTAACAAATTTTATAAGTCAAGCAAAGAGTTTTTAAATCGAATTCACCAAAATTTCCGAGACAAAGGAAAATTGGATTTTTAAAGCTAAAGATAAGTAACAAGACAGTAACGGATGATAACCGGGAAGGATACCCGAGTTATTGGGCTTGACCCCCAAAGTCCAAGTTTGACCATAGAAGGTTGACTTTGGTTGACCAAGTTTGACCAAGGTTCATCACCTAAAGGGTTACCCAACATAACCCAATGAGGTACCGAGATTGTGATAAAATAAGATCTAGGGTTATTTGTAATAACCCAATGGATTATGAATCAAGAATTTTAAGTCATGTGCCCAAGGTTAGGATAGTAACCTAACCCGACATGTATGGATGTGGGCTTAGCTATGAGGTTACTTATTGTAACCAAGTAATATATGCTGTATAGGGGGGACATATAACTAAGGTTATGAACGCGTGTTGGTTAGGTCACCAACATTTAACGATTATGATTATGGTAAGATAAAAGGTGTATAACTTTTATCTTACACCCTGTTTGAAAACAGGAATATGACATGTTGTTGTGCCTTGATCGAACGATAGACCAAGAGCATAGGACGAGAGGTAAGTACAAACCTCACCTACAGTATGGAAAATAGTAAAGCTATTTTCAAATATATGACTTGATGCCATGTTATACTATGCAATGCCATGTTATACTATGTTATGCCATGTTATGATACGTTGAGTTATGTTAGGATAGGATAAGCCATGTTAAGTCATGTTAAGCCATGATATATCAAGTTATGCCATGTCTAGTCTCATGTGTATCATGATTATTAAGATCACACGTAAAGATTCTTCGTCTTGGAAAAGTAACAAGACTAAGACTAAACCAAGTCAAGTAAGGTGTCGTACCAACCTCCTGTTGATGCAGGAGGATCATGTATGTTACAAGTTCAAGTTTTCGATTATCAACCTCTCGTTGATGCGTGAGGGTAAAGTGATAATCAACCTTCCGTTGATGCGTGAAGGGTTATGTTCGTGTTTTCCAGAATTGTTAAGGGCCTTGCAAACCCTGACGTTCTGAGGATGCGCGCTTTTGGTACGTACAATAAGGGCCCACATGTTAAGCAAGATAATAAGTTCAAGTGCATAAAAGATTCATAATTGGACATAATTGGTTCATGCATAAGTTACACGATGTTGTTATGTTTTTGTGAGATTATGCTTGTACTTGCTGGGCGAAAGCTCATCAGTATATTCCATACTGTAGGTAAATGCCTGCAGCTTTACTTGATGGGCCATGGAGACGATGCAGCAAGTGAAGGGCGGTATGGGATACCACTACGCAAGTTTTTCCGCAAACTATTTCAATTATCAAGTTGTATGTATATGTTATAAGGAATAGGTACCATATTACCTATGTAATGTTTTTAAGATGTGATTTTTAAAATAAAGTTTAAAAAAAAAAATTTATTCTGAAATTTTCTACAAGGTTAAGTATTTAAGACTAAGGTTTAAGTTAAGCAAGCATGGTAACGGCCCACGTTTACGTAGTACGCCCCTACGTGGACGGCTGGGGCGTTACAGGAGTGGCTGGAGGCAGCCAATCCAAATCCAACTCAAACCATGAAACAAACTGTTTAACATGGAGTGATTGTGATTGGGGCAGCCAATCCAATTCAACCCAAACCATAGACTAAACCGTTTAAACTCGCCATTATGGCAAGTCGGTACGACACAATGACCTTAGCTTGTCTTAAACTATGTTCTTACCATGTAGTTAAATATTTGTGAGCATGCTACAAGATGTCACTATATTAAAACATAACATAACATAATCCATAACATAAACACCTTAACAAAATCTTCATACATAGACTTCGTATCATAACATAACCATCGTAACGTAACTTCATGTCATCGTAACATAACCATCGTAACGTAACATCATATCATCGTAACATAATCATCATAACGTAATTATCGTAACATAACATCATACTATTATAACATACCCATCGTAACGTAACCATCGTAACATATCATACGTAAGCATCGTAACATAAATCATGCATATCAATTCATGATTTCTTGAAAAACATGTTATAAAAACATTTTTGCCCATGCTGTAGGCGGAGTTATACTTACTTGTCGTCCTATGCTCTTGGTTAATCGTCCGAATCATGGCACGACAATAGTTCATACTCTTGTTTCCAAACAGGGTGTAAGATAAAAGTCATACACATTTTATCTTACCATAAATCATAATCATTAAATGTTGGTGTCCTAACCAACATTTATGAGTAGCCTTAGTTATATTATATGTTCCCTCCTATAACAACTTACGATAACTTGTTTGGTTACTTGCCATAACCCTAGGGCTCATGGCCCAACATACTTAAACAATATCATACTAGGTTACTTCTGGTAACCTTGGGTACTAAGCCCAACTATTCTTAAATAGTTCGGGTTAGATTACTATCCTAACCTTGGGCACATGACTTAACATTCTTGATCCATAATCCGTTAGGTTAATACAATTAACCCTAAATCTTATTTTATCACAATCTCTTTACCTCATTGGGTTATATTAGGTAACCCTTGAGGTGATGAACCTTGGTCAAACTTAGTCAACCAAAGTCAACCTTCTAAGGTCAAACTTAGTCTTTGGGTCCAAGCCCAATAACTCGGGTATCCTTCCCGATTACCATCCGTTACTATCTTGCTACATGTCTTTGGCTTTAAAAATCCAATTTTCCTTTGTCTCGGAAAATTTGGTGAATTCGGTTTAAAAACCCTTTGCTTGACTTATAAAATTTGTTAAGGACTGAAAACTGTCATTGGAACAGTTATCACAGTCAAAACATTGGGGTTGGTGAAAAATACAGTTTTCTTGTACTATTTTAGAAAATCCTGTGCATGAGCAGGAATTTCCTGCTTATGTACTATTTTTCTGAAAATCTTATGCGGGAATTTCTATTTCCTGCACAGTCTTTAGAATCCAATTTTTACTTTAAAATAAGTTCCAAATTTGATAAAACTTTCTGCATAAAAGTTGTAGATATCGGATAGTACTACAACTTTCATGTTTTGAGGAAAGCCCAGTTCGGACTTTAACATGCCCTTATTCTTTGTTGAACTCACCTGGCCGTGCATAAATCCTGGGCACGGTCAGGCTCGGATTTTCATAAAAACCGATGCCTTTGGAGCCTTATTTTGAACAACGGTCCGCGTTACCCTCTAGGAAAAACCATTATCTACAACTTTGTAGTTTTGAGTTTCTTCAAATTCGGCCTCTAAGGGCCTCAAATTATCATTTCCAGAAAGCTGCCCAGTCTTGACCCGAGACTGGCAGTTTCGGTTCTTAATTTCGTTTTACGTCCTAAAACGCGCACACTACCTCAACCGACCATAGCGGGAGCCTAAGGTCACACATCCAATCATTTCTAACGTTCCAATCCATCAATCACATAATCATACATTCAATCTCAACCTATGGGAACATATAACAAACACATGGTAGGCATATTGCAAACATGCATCAAAATCATAAACTAGAGACCACCAACCCTAATTAGGCATAATCAAGCACTAAAAGGTGAGCTTATGCTCTTACATCCAATGCTGGAAATACACTTAAATTGAAGCTCAAATTAACAGCTTAGTGCTAAAGGAGATTACCTCAAGATTCAAGAAATGAATCTTCCCATGGCTGCCCATAACCTAACCGGCCTCCTCCTAAGAGTTACCCGAAAAATTTATGTCCTTGGGTTGTTGTTTCCCACCAAATTCCGACCACTCCTTCAGCTTTTTCTCTTCCTTTTCAGCTCACGCACAACCGGTCAACATGCCAAACAAAGGGTCCCTAAAATTTCCAGCACCTATCCTTGCTTCCAAAACTGAAAATCCGAACTTCCCGAAGGGATTGTCTCTTGGATTTTTGTTTTTGGTTCTTGCTTTTCTTTGGCAGCTTTGGGTTCGGTTTTGGGCAGAGAAATGGGCAGAATTTGGCTTGGTTTTCTGATTTTTTTGAATAAAATCAGCACCTATTTATAGAGGTTTTTGGACTTTGCTTAATTGCAAAATAGTCCTCCAAAAACCAACTTTTTGCACTTTTTGCATGCTAGGTGGCCGGCCATTAGGGGTCCTTGGTGGCCAAGTAATTGTCTTACCTCATGCTTGCATCATCTTGCTTACAACACCTTGCTTACATCACCTTGCTTGCATCACATTTTCTTAAATTTGCATTTTAGTCCCTAAATGATAAAATATTTGCCCATTTATCCTTGTAGGTGGCCGGCCATTACAATTTGCTTGGAGACCAAGTTTGCTTACCTCATCATGCTTATGTCACCTTGCTTACATCATCAAGGTAATTTCTTAAAATTACACTTTGGCCCCTATGGACAAAAATATTTGCATTTTAGTCCTCCAAGTGACCGGCCATATGGTGCTAGGTGGCATCCAAATATTTTTTCCCCACTTTTCTTTAATCAATAATGATGTCATAAATCTATGATAAGGTGATGACATCATAAGGCCTTGTTTGGCTTGATACTTAATATGCAGTCCATTTTTATACTAACACAGATATTTCCAATACTGTTATTAACTAATAACAGTATTATACACTGTACTACAGTCCAAAATTTATCTGTGTAAAAATAAACTGAATAAAATTTTTCTTATTTCTTGGCACCTTTCTTGCCCTTAATACCATACTTGGTGTGCTTGATTTTCTAGGGTGTTCTCACAGCTTATGCTTGCTAAATTGACCGCAATGAAGGTTTACCGCAGTATAATTCCATACTGCTTTGCTGTATCTCAGCACCTTCATCTAATTGACCTTCCTGGTCAACCTTTTGACTTTTCGGTCAACTTTGACTTTTTCGGTCAAACTTTGACCAACATTAAATCATAGGATTTTTCTTCTCTTTTTGCTCAAGGGTCAGATGCATGACTAAGCAAACTGCTTATTGAGTCTCATAGCTAATTAAACGAGAACTCAAACATATACTGATATTTAACTCAGATCGTGAGTTTCATATCGACATACAAGATTAAGACTTGGGATTTTCCTTGTCTAAAAGGAAATCATAGGTTCATTGAAATTTCGGGTATTACATTCTTCCCTCCTTAAAGAAATTTTCGTCCCCGAAAATTCGCATAATTCTAAGTGACTTTTCTTCAAATCCACTATTGATCCATAGTAACTTGTTCATGTTCCCATTTTAATACTTTAATGGGATCATGTTTCTTGTCTAGAACCATACTCTTACTTTCATATCATGTCATCATACTTTCATTCATTCTTACTTCATACTATCTTACTTTCGTACTGCATGCTTTCTTACTTACATACGTTCATACTTACATACTTGTATACTTCTTTACATATATACATTCATACTTACATACTTACATACTTTCATGCTATCATATTCTCCTTTCATATTGCATCACAAGAACTATCTTCATAAAAATTTGAGCAAGTATATCATATAACTTGCCATGTTTGAAAAACATTTCTTATCATATAACTTTTCATACATGAAAAGCGTTTCATACTTTATAATTTTTTTTTCCACACTTGGAAAACATATCTTATCATATAACTTTTTCATACATGAAAAACATTTCATACTTTAAAATTTTTCCACACTTGGAAAACATATCTTAAAATAGCTTCTTTCTTGAACCTTGATCTTATGCTATTAGAACCCTTTACTTATCATAATGGCCCCTTTCTTGGAACTCATCCCGTTTTTGGAACTTGTCCCTCAAGGATTCGGCCTATGACCCCTATCTTGGGACTTGTCCCTCAAGGATTCGGTCATTTACTGAACATAGCGGCTCCTATCTTGGAATCTTTATTGTTCATAATAGCCCCTATCTTGGAATTCTTCCTCAAGGATTCGGCTGTATTACATAAAATAAGGGGTTCTTTCAAGCATGAGCTCAAGATTTAAGCATCTTTTATAAAAATATTTCCTTTGAATTCTTTCAAAGTCAATTAATGGAGAGAGCTTGATATCGTTCGAGTGATGCAATACTTATATCGTATCGACTAGCTGCTTGCTAGATAATAAAATGGTAGAAGCTTCTCTCATTGCTTCTAACATTTTCTTCATAACTCAAAATCATTATCCTTAGGAATGTCTAAAACTTCCCATTATTTCATAATTTCCCTTACTAAGGGATCATATCCTTAATTTCATCATCATAATGATAGCCATCATCCAACTTCTTATTTGTGCATTGCCTTGATATTACCACTAGTCAAGGCACTAACACACATCTTTCCATACCTATTATCGTTCTTATGGGAGCATAAGTTTCACAACCAGGAAACTTAAGTTCTATAGCATCTAGCTTATTTCTTAAAATGGAAACTTCCAGATTATCACCCTACTGGGGTAAGGCGATAAGTTATCTGATCTCGAAGCCTATTCATTTCTTATTGCTACTCTAGCATTTATCATCATGACTTGGCTATCATAGTTGCAAGATGAGGCTCTTGTAGAAATTGATTCGGTTGTACCAGCAACGAACCATTTTCTAGTTTCTAATTCTAATTCTCAACATGTCTAACACTTATTCCTTCATCCATATCTTAGCGTACCATACTAGAGATTCATCACGATCTCATCATATCCTATTGTAGGCTCAGCTTATCCATCACGCTTTCGCTGCGCAACTCTGATCCACTGGCAATCATAGCCCATAGACTCATCTGGATAAATGTGCCAGCTGCAACACAACTGACGTATCGTCTTTATATCGTGTAGCCACATAGATAGTGCAATCGTTTCCTTGAGTCCCATCGAAGATGCATGACTCCATCCCTTGAGGCCAACGAAGCCTTGCAGTCCTATTTAATCGTACCCGGGTTTCACACCAGGTTCACGTCTTTACTATTATAAAACTATGACCTTACATAGTTACTATACCTAACTAGAGTAAGAAAACTTACTTGCAAAACTGTGGCTCTGGTGGCAGAACTGTGAAACTGGATAGCAGAAAACTTGCTCTGATACCATCTCTGTAACGCCCCGACCGTCCACGTAGGGGCCGACTATGCAAACGTGGGCCGTTACCATGCTTGCTTAACTTACTTCTTAATTTAAAAAGCTTCAACTTGCTGAAAATTCGGAGTAAAATTTTTTTCTTTTCTTACTTTACTTTGAACTTAACTTATCATCATACATATTCATAAGTACTCACTCGAATACCAAGCTTTCATAATCATATTGAAAGCTAACAAAATCATACCGTGGACCAATTCGACCTAATGCGGTTCGGTACAACACGAGGCAATTTGTTGCCATCATCTTTGAAAACAATTCCTTAACTCGTTCTTGAAAACAATTTCTTAAAAATAGTTTTCTTCTTGAAAACGGTTTCTTATCCATACTATCACTTAACATAAAACACATCTTTCAAATATATTTTTCAAAACATATTTTACATAGCGTAAATTCAAAACCCGTGGCGGTGTCCATCCCACATTTCACAGCCTGTAACGCCAGCCTTCACAGCCTTGCATGAAGTATTGCCGGTAGGTTGCTAACCTACAGCATGAACGTAAGTAATGAGCTTATGCCCAGTAAGTATAACATGCAATCCGCAAAACATTTTAACAAAAGAATGCATTGACCGATTATGCTTTCTTATAATTAATTAAATTCTCGTATATTATCTTGATTATGTTTCTTTACATTTCATGTATGCACGTACCGTATTCCATAGCTATGGAGTGGCTGGAGGCAGCCAATCCAAATCCAACTCAAACCATGAAACAAACTGTTTAACATGGAGTGATTGTGATTGGGGCAGCCAATCCAATTCAACCCAAGCCATAGACTAAACCGTTTAAACTCGCCATTATGGCAAGTCGGTACGACACAATGACCTTAACTTGTCTTAAACTGTGTTCTTACCATGTAGTTAAATATTTGTGAGCATGCTACGTGATGTCACTATATTAAAACATAACATAACATAATCCATAACATAAACACCTTAACAAAATCTTCATACATAGACTTCGTATCATAACATAACCATCGTAACGTAACTTCATGTCATCGTAACATAACCATCGTAACGTAACATCATATCATCGTAACATAATCATCATAACGTAATTATCGTAACATAACATCATACTATCATAACATACCCATCGTAACGTAACCATCGTAACATATCATACGTAAGCATCGTAACATAAATCATGCATATCAATTCATGATTTCTTGAAAAACATGTTATAAAAACATTTTTGCCCATGCTGTAGGCGGAGTTATACTTGTCGTCCTATGCTCTTGGTTAATCGTCCAAATCATGGCACGACAATAGTTCATACTCTTGTTTCCAAACAGAATGTAAGATAAAAGTCATACACATTTTATCTTACCATAAATCATAATCATTAAATGTTGGTGTCCTAACCAACATTTATGAGTAGCCTTAGTTATATTATATGTTCCCTCCTATAACAACTTACGATAACTTGTTTGGTTACTTGCCGTAACCCTAGGGCTCATGGCCCAACATATTTAAACAATATCATACTAGGTTACTTCTGGTAACCTTGGGTACTAAGCCCAACTATTCTTAAATAGTTCGGGTTAGATTACTATCCTAACCTTGGGCACATGACTTAACATTCTTGATCCATAATCTGTTAGGTTAATACAATTAACCCTAAATCTTATTTTATCACAATCTCGGTACCTCATTGGGTTATATTGGGTAACCCTTGAGGTGATGAACCTTGGTCAAACTTAGTCAACCAAAGTCAACCTTCTAAGGTCAAACTTAGTCTTTGGGTCCAAGCCCAACAACTCGGGTATCCTTCCTGGTTACCATCCGTTACTATCTTGCTACATGTCTTTGGCTTTAAAAATCCAATTTTCCTTTGTCTCGGAAAATTTGGTGAATTCGGTTTAAAAACCCTTTGCTTGACTTATAAAATTTGTTAAGGACTGAAAACTGTCATTGGAACAGTTCTCACAGTCAAAACATTGGGGTTGGTAAAAAATACAGTTTTCTTGTACTATTTTAGAAAATCCTGTGCATGAGCAGGAATTTCCTGCTTATGTACTATTTTTCTGAAAATCTTATGCTGGAATTTCTATTTCCTGCACAGTCTTTAGAATCTAATTTTTACTTTAAAATCAATTCCGAATTTGATAAAACTTTCTTCATAAAAGTTGTAGATCTCGGATAATACTACAACTTTCATGTTTTGAGTAAAACCCAGTTCGGACTTGAACATGCCCTTATTCCTTGTTGAACTCACCTGGCCGTGCATAAATCCTGGGCACGGTCAGGCTCGGATTTTCATAAAAATCGAGGCCTTTGGAGCCTTATTTTGAAAAACGGTCTACGTTACCCTCTAGGAAAAACCATTATCTACAACTTTTTAGTTTTGAGTTTCTTCAAATTCGGCCTCTAAGGGCCTCAAATTATCATTTCCAGAAAGCTGCCCAGTCTTGACCCGAGACTGGCAGTTTCGGTTCTTAATTTCGTTTTACGTCCTAAAACGCGCACACTACCTCAACCGACCACAGCGGAAGCCTAAGGTCACACATCCAATCGTTTCTAACATTCCAATCCATCAATCACATAATCATACATTCAATCTCAACCTATGGGAACATATAACAAACACATGGTAGGCATATTGCAAACATGCATCAAAATCATAAACTAGAGACCACCAACCCTAATCAAGCATAATCAAGCACTAAAAGGTGAGCTTATGCTCTTACATCCAATGCTGGAAATACACTTAAATTGAAGCTCAAATTAACAGCTTAGGGCTAAAGGAGATTACCTCAAGATTCAAGAAATGAATCTTCCCATGGCTGCCCATAACCTAACCGGCCTCCTCCTAAGAGTTACCCGAAAAATTTCTGTCCTTGGGTTGTTGTTTCCCACCAAATTCCGACCAATCCTTCAGCTTTTTCTCTTCCTTTTCAGCTCACCCACAACCGGCCAACATGACAAACAAAGGGTCCCTAAAATTTCCAGCACCTATCCTTGCTTCCAAAACTGAAAATCCGAACTTCCCTAAGGGATTGTCTCTTGGATTTTTGTTTTTGGTTCTTGCGTTTCTTTGGCAGCTTTGGGTTCGGTTTTGGGTAGAGAAATGGGCAGAATTTGGCTTGGTTTTCTGATTTTTTTGAATAAAATCAGCACCTATTTATAGAGGTTTTTGGACTTTGCTTAATTGCAAAATAGTCCTCCAAAAACCAACTTTATGCACTTTTTGCATGCTAGGTGGCCGGCCATTAGGGGTCCTTGGTAGCCAAGTAATTGTCTTACCTCATGCTTGCATCATCTTGCTTACATCACCTTGCTTGCATTACATTTTCTCAAATTTGTATTTTAGTCCCTAAATGACAAAATATTTGCCCATTTATCCTTGTAGGTGGCCGGCCATTACAATTTTCTTGGAGACCAAGTTTGCTTACCTCATCATGCTTATGTCACCTTGCTTACATCATCAAGGTAATTTCTTAAAATTACACTTTGGCCCCTATGGACAAAAATATTTGCATTTTAGTCCTCCAAGTGACCGGCCATATGGTGCTAGGTGGCATCCAAATATTTTTTCCCCACTTTTCTTTAATCAATAATGATGTCATAAATCCATGATAAGGTGATGACATCATAAGGCCTTGTTTGGCTTGATACTTAATATGCAGTCCATTTTTATACTAACACAGATATTTCCAATACTGTTATTAACTAATAACAGTATTGTACACTGTACTACAGTCCAAAATTTATCTGTATAAAAATAAACTGAATAAAATTTTTCTAATTTCTTGGCACCTTTCTTGCCCTTAATACCATACTTGGTGTGCTTGATTTTCTAGGATGGTCTCACAGCTTATGCTTGCTAAATTGACCGCAATGAAGGTTTACCGCAGTATAATTCCATACTGCTTTGCCGTAGCTCAGCATCTTCATCTAATTGACCTTCCTGGTCAACCTTTTGACTTTTCGGTCAACTTTGACTTTTTCGGTCAAACTTTGACCAACATGAAATCATAGGATTTTTCTTCTCTTTTTGCTCAAGGGTCAGATGCATGACTAAGCAAACTGCTTATTGAGTCTCATAGCTAATTAAACGAGAACTCAAACATATACTGATATTTAACTCAGATCGTGAGTTTCATATCGACATACAAGATTAAGACTTGGGATTTTCCTTGTCTAATCATAGGTTCATTGAAATTTCGGGTATTACATCTAACTTATCTACACCTCTTCCTAATTTCCGGGCAAACTCCAAAGATACAAATGAGTGAGTTGCACCATAATCAAACAAGGCAATAGCATCATGTGTGGCAATAGAGATCTGATCTGTTACCATATGCGAAGTCCCAGCTTCGGCATCTCCCCTATGTAGGCATAAATCCTAGCTTGGGGTTCAGGAGCTTCTAATCTACCTTGGGCAATCGTTGGTCCTTTGATGCTTGCTTGAACTGCATGTAACTGACTGTTGGCGTTCCTGCTTGGGTGTGGAGGGTTCTGATTCTGATTATTCAGAATGCAATTCCTTGCATAATGCCCCTCCTTGCCACAAAGATAGCAAGCATTCGTCCCCATTCTACATGCTCCCAGGTGTTTTATTCCATACTTAGTGCACACCGGGTAGCTAGTATTATTACCCTCATTTCCTCGATCATTCCTCTTCTGAGGGTAATTCCTTTGTTGACCCTGGCCCGTGAAATTCCCTTTCCTTTTGTTCCTCCCAGACTGTTTGGAACTTTGGGCAGGGTTACTGTTCTGGCCCTTAGGGGATGATTCCGTATTCTGACGGGGCTGCACTTGCTTTACTACCGCTTTCTCCTCCTTTTTCGCCTTAAAAATTTGAGCCCTTGCTTCCCTATCTTGGTTGATCCAATATTCTGCTCTTGTCGCCCGACTTACACAATCAGATACCAGGGTAGGAGGGCTACTGCCAGCACTAACCTACTTGGCCATATCGGTCTAGAACATCTTCATCATTCTTCTAACTTTTTCCATTTCACTTGGCACCAATTCTGGGCATAAGCGAGCTAGCTGATCAAACTTCTTGACAGCTTCCATTACTATCATAGGTCCTTGTCTTAAACTCGTAAACTCATCCTGTTGAGCTGTAAGGATTTCCCTATTGTAGTACATGGTACGGAATTCGGTTACGAAATCCTGGCAGCTCATAGTCGAGACATCTCTACGTATCTGGACTATCATCCACCAATGTCTCGCATCCTTTTTGAGTGCAAAGGAAGCACAGAGAACCTTCTCCTGTTCCGAGAGCCTTATAAAATCCAAGATGACTTGGATATCGATCAGCCAATTATCAGCGGCTATCGGATCCATTGGCCCTTCGAATTCAGGCGCCTTCATTCACCTAAATCGTTTATACAGTAAATCCTCCCGTACTAACGGTGGGTTTACTGGAATTCCTACGGGTGCTAACGGAACTTTAAAATTCCGTGGAACCTCTTGCTGAACCTCCGGTACCTGAGGCGCTACCGGGGGTACCTGACAGGCTTGAGGTGGAACCTCATTAGCTCGTTTTGGACCTCCACTAGAGGAAAACGACGCCATGCACCTTTGGGATCAAGAAATTATCGTGACATGAACCTTGTACGATACCTAAATTATGTATATGACAGGCATGCGCATCCAAATGAATCAATGGCCCATTACTGCAGACGATTTCAGGAGGCTATGTTGCCTCATATCCCAAATATAGGCGACCCCGAGCTATGGGTACTACAATTGCTCAGGGAAGGACTACCTCCCAACATCAAGGAACATGGTCAGCTACCAGTGATAGGAATGACATTGGATCACATGATCAATGATATCATGGAAACTGAACTTATAGATCATATGGTTCAGGTGGATGCTATGGTGGAAAACAACATTCAAGTGCCAATCAATGATAACGGTGAGGAAGAGTCGCATTTCCAATGGGGTCCGGCAATACCAGAAGACCCTATCCCAATGGTACTACTTCAAGAGGTTCCTCTGGAAGAAGATGAAGCGGTTGCTGGTAATATGAATCCGGAAGAATTTCTAGATGATCCAAAGCCCCTTGAAGATCCTCACGAAATCATCTTAGATAATGGTGATGAGGAAGAAGTAAATATAGAGGACGATCCAGAGGAAGTTTTGTTTGATGACGAGGATTGGGATGTCTTCTCTGACGTAGCATCAGAATAGATATTTAGATATAGGATGTCTATATGTATGATAGTTAAGTGATAGAGCACTTCTATCTAATGTGTTGATATTGTATGTATAACAATGTCAGGATATGTACGATATGTAAAATTTAAGATGTGTTGTATGAATTAGATGTGTTTATGTAAGATATGATATGATGATACGATCTATGATATGGTTTATGTTATGATCAGTTATGATGCTATGATATGATGTGATTGTATTATGAATAAGAATTGTTCATGATAAATTATGATAAAGTTTTATGATAAGATATGAATAAACGAAAAGTTATTTGAATTATAACTATATCTTTATCGTGATTAGATATTAGAAGATGTCACGCCCGCGTACACGAGCAAATCCTAATCCACAAGAGCCTGATATGGCAAATATTATAGCCGCTTTGCAATGGCAACTATGAGAACAGCAGCAGGAGACGAATCTACTTCGGGAATAGGTAGCCCAATTAAACCAGGTTTCTCGCGCTAACGAAGTGCCACCTCAAGATAATCCCATACCCCCAGCAGCGTCTCAAGTACCGGAAGTTCCTCGAAGGGTTCCCTTAGTACCAGGAGGAATACAAGTAAATCCACCCTTGGTAAGGGATGATTTGTTGTATGAATGATTTAGGTGAATGAAGGCACCTGAGTTTGAAGGAACTACGGACCCAATAGTAGCGGATAATTGGCTAATTGACATCCAAGTAATTTTAGATTTTATGGGACTTACAGAGCATGAGAAAGTTCTTTGTGCTTCTTTTGCACTAAAGAAGGATATGCGTCATTGGTGGATGACGGTTCAGATACACAGAAACGTGGCAAACATGAGTTGGTAAGATTTTGTAATCGAATTTAGAACAATGTATTATAATCGGGAAACTCTTGCAGCTCAACAAGACGAGTTCAATAGTCTGAAGAAGGGATCGATGATAGTGATGGAAGCAGTCAAAAAGTTTGAACAGCTTACCCATCCGTGTCTGGAACTGATACCGAATGAAATGGAGAAAGTAAGAAGGATGATGAAGATGTTTCGAATAGACATTGCCAAACAAGTTAATGCTGGGAGTAGCCCTCCAACCCTCGTAGCTGATTGTATAAGTAGAACTATGAGAGCATAATACTGGATTAACCAGTCGCAGCCCAGACAGAACCAGGAGTCAAACTTGAGAGGCCAGACTAGTTATTCCGGTCAAAGTTTCAAACAGTTCGGGAGAAATAAAAGAAAAGGGAACGCTCCGAATCAGGGTCAGCAGAGAAATTACATTCAGAAAAAGAGCAATCATGGGAGTGAGGGTAATAACAGCAATAACTATCCAATGTGTGCCCAATGTGGAAAGAAGCACCAAGGCGTGTGTAGACAGGGAACGAACACTTGCTATCTTTATGGCAAGGAAGGTCATTATGCAAGGAGCTGTACCTCTAACAGCCAGAATGTAACGACCCGCCTAGCACAGGCCGTTACCATACATACATACATACATATATAATCGCATTCATACTTACTTACATACTTAGCGTAATCAGCGGAAATTTTTTTTTATTTTTTTTTATAGTACGTACAAACGAAAAGGCTATAAATGATCGGAAAGTAATATATAAGACGATGTTCACGGTTCGGATATTAAATACTATACATAAATGAAACAAAACGCGTGGCGGCAAAATATCCCACTCACTTCACAGTTCACCCTGCCTCGCTCGCCATCTTGTATCAAAAATTGCTGACAGGTTGCTTACCTACAGCATAGATGTAAGACACGTGAGCTTTCGCTCAGCAAGTACAACGTAATTATCCGTGACAAGAAAACATACATAACATACTTAACTAATCATAGCATACTCTTCTCTAATCATGCATGAGCCAATTATGCTTCATTCATAGCTTACTTGTTCATTCATAGCTTATCATTCTTAACTTGCTTATCTTGCTTATTTTGCTTATCTTGCTTATGGGCCCCTTACATAAGTGTACGTACCGGGCGCGCAACTATTGAGTGGTTGGGGCGGCCAGTCTATTTCCAACTCAAACCATAATCCAACCCAACTTGTGAGCGGGTCGGTACGACACAGGCAACTTGCTTGCCATCATACTTGTCTTTTCGTTATCTCTTATTTAGAATTTGTGAGCATGCTTCGTGATGTCACACATTCATGAGATATAATCATATCATGTTTCATAATCATAACATAAAATCATAGACATATCATACATCATGTCATACTGAAATCATAGCACATAACGTCATTGCATCACATCACATAAACATTGACCTAATATCATACATATCTAACATGCAATCACATCCCATCTATATCATTCATACTTGGGCAAGTATACAACAAAAGCCTATGCTGTAGGCGGAGTTGTACTTACCTTATCTCCTATGTCTGATGCCGAGCTGTTCCAGATCGGGGCGCAATAGCAGATTATCTCCTGCTATTACAAATGACATAGGGTAAGGATTCTGAAAATCCTATTCTTAAACTGTTGGTAATCAACCAACATTTACTTTACTTCCTAGTTATATGTCCCCACATCATTATCTTAGAAAAATATCGTAAACGGTTACTATTTGTAACCTCGTAAGTAACCCTCGAAATAAGGGTTAAAATCGAAAGACTTGGTCCTTTATTGGGTTACGTTGGATAACCCTTGGGCTTTGGGCCCAAACCAATAACTTGCTTAAAAATCTCTTATTGCTTTGTTTTTAGAAAACTTAGATTTTTCTTTCAAAAATCCTTGAAATCTCATGAGTAGGTTTTATAAATTGTTAAGGGCTGAAAACTGCCATTGGAACAGTTTTAGCAGTCAAAACAATGGGTTTTGTGAAAAATACAGTTTTTCTGTTTTGTTTTAGAAAATCCTGTGCAGGAATTTCCTGTTTCCTACACAGTTTTTGAAATCCAATTTTAATTTAAAAATCCATATCGAATCTGAAAAACTTTTCTTCATGAAAGTTTTTGATCTTGAAAAACCCTAAAACTTTCATGTTTTGTTCAAAACCCAGTTCAGAACAGAACTCATTCTTTTACCCTGTTAAACTGTCCTGGCCGTGCATGGAAACTGGGAATGGTCAGGCTTGGTTTTCCATAAAAACGAAGGCCGTTGGAGCCTTATTTTGAAAAACTGTTTGCATTGTCTACTAGGAAAAACCCTACTCTACAACTTTCATGTTTTAGGTTTTACCAGATTCGGCGTCTAAGGGCCTCAAATTTAGGTTTCTAGAAAACTGGTCCGTTTAGACCCCAATCTGGCAGTTTCTTGTTTCAAATTGGTTTTGCGTCTTAATCGCGCACACTACCTCAACCGAACACAGCGGAAGCTTAACATCAACACACAGCACTTTTTCTAACGTAAATTTTGTTTAAACACATTTTAGAACACAGCCATGCAAATCATTATTCTTTTCTAGAATTCTAGGGTTTGCCTAATTTCCAAAGTTGCATAATTCAATCTACATTAACCATGCAACCTATTTAACCATTCTAGATCAACTTAAATTCAATTAGGGGACATATAACCCTATGCAGCAGCTAACATACAAACCACATAAATCAATCAAACATCAATTAAATCATGTAAAGCTTAATAAATTCAAACCACCCTTAAATCCTAATCAAGCACATATCTAACTTCCTAAACTAAGGCAATTAATGAAAATTGAGCTTATGTTCATACAATTGACAACTTGAAATACATGTAAATTTCAAATTGAAACCAAATTGAAAAGCTTAAGGCTATGGGAGAGTTACCTTTCTTGACCCTAAGAATGGTTAGGGTTTGGTCCAAGAATTTTTTCAGCTCTCCTTGGCTCCTAGCACAACCGGCCTCTCCCTTAGCCTACCCAAAAATTTTTCTGCTTCTTGGTTGCTGTTTTCTACCAAAATCTGATCACTCTCCCTTGCTCCCAACCAGTTTTTCTCTCTTTTTCTAGCTCACCAAGAACCGGCCACTTGGCCAAAATGGAGCTCCAAATTTTTTTCAACTCTTTCTCCTTGGTTCCTAGATGAAATTCGAATGTTACCCAATAATTCCCACACTTGAATTTTGGTTTTTGTTCTGTTTTTCTTAGCTGATCAAGGACGGTTTTTGGGGCTGGAAATGGGCAGAACTTCTCCAAATTTTCTGATTTTTTTGGAATAAAATGCACCCCTATTTATAGAGGTTTTGGAACTTTGCCAAATTGCAAAATAGTCCTCCAAAAATCAGCTTTTTACACATTAGGGGGGTGAGGTGGCCGGCCATTCATGGTCTAGAACATTCCTAATTTCTTTCCAAATTTTACTTAAGTCCATAATGATGTCATAATTAAAGGATAAGGTGATGTCATCCACCTTAGGGCTTGTTTGGCTTGTTTCTTGATAAACAGTCTAACTTTGAGCCAAAATAGATATTACAAATACTGTGTTCATCATTACACAGTATTGTATACTGTTTTGCAATCCAAAATTTATCTGTCTTAAAATGCACTGTACGAAAACTTTTCTTTTTGCTTTGAGCCCTTCGGCCCTTAATAACTTATTTAATATACTTGATTTTTCTATGGTGGTTTTAAATCAAATTCTAACTATCTGATCCGTAAAAACGGTTTTTCGCAGTACATTTCCTATACTGCTTAACATACTTTATTCCCGTCACATAGTTGACTTTACGGGTCAACCTTGACTTTCTTGGTCAACTTTGACCTTCTTGGTCAACTTTGACTTTCTATAAAATCATATAATTTTTCTATCTTTTTAACTCAAAAGATCGTGTGCTTAGCTAAGCAATCATTTTTGAGTCTTATGGTTTATAAGAACTCATGAAATTCAATAAAAAACCCTAAGCCAGGCTTTTTCATAAATACCAACAATGGCACAATTCAAGTTTCTATACACGAAATCGAAACGTTGAAATTTCTAGTTCTTACAATCTACCCCCCTTAAAAATTTTCGTCCTCGAAAATTAGAACAAACTGGGGTAGTTCTTTCTCATCTCATCTTCCAATTCCCAGGTTGCTTCTTCAACCTTGTGGTTTTGCCACAACACTTTAACCAGGGGAATGGTTTTATTCCTTAAGACCTTCTCTTCCCGATTCAAAATTCGAACTGGCTTTTCTTCATAAGTCAAGTCCGTTTGAACCTCCACCGGTTCCTGACTAAGCACATGGGAAGGGTCTGGAATATACTTCTTTAGCATCGATACATGAAAAACATTATGCATCGAAGCTAATTCCGGCGGTAAGGCAAGCTTATAGGCTACTCTTCCAATTCGCTCCAGAATCTCAAATGGTCCTGTATACCTCGGACTAAGCTTCCCCTTTTTGCCAAATTGCATTACTCCTTTCATAGGAGCAATCTTGATGAAAACAGCGTCGCCAACTTGGAATTCTAGAGGCCTCCTACGTTTATCGGCATAGCTTTTCTGTCTGCTAAAAGCTATGTCGAGTCTTTGCTTGATCTTCTTGATATCCTCGAAGGTCTTTTTTATGAAGTCCGTGGTTTGAAGCTGTTTCTGTCCAACTTCCTGCCAATGAATAGGAGATCGACACTTCCTCCCATATAGTGTTTCAAATGGAGCCATACCAATAGAAGCATGATAACTGTTGTTGTAGGAGAATTCGATATGGCAGCTTTTGATCCCAATTCCCTTTGAAATCCAACACACATGATCTCAGCATATCTTCGAGCGTCTGGATGGTCCGCTCCGATTGACCGTCAGTTTGGGGGTGAAATGCCGTGCTAAACTTCAATTTCGACCCCATGGCGTTGTGAACACTAATCTAAAATCGAGAGGTGAAACGTCCATCACAATCCGAGATGATCGATTTTGGCACTCCATGAAATCTGACGATCTGGGATACGAAAATCTCGGCCAATTTCTCCACTAAAAAGGTAGCCTTAATTGCAATGAAGTGGGCTGATTTGGTTAATCTATCCACAATAACCCAAATCATGTCATTCCCACATGACGTCCTGGGTAGTCCTACTATGAAATCCATAGTAATTTGCTCCCATTTCCATTCAGGAAGCTCTATTTTCTGTAATTCTCCACCAGGATGTCGATGCTCAGCCTTAACTTTCTGACAAGTTAGGCATTTTGATACGAATTCAACTACTTCATTCTTCATATTTGGCCACCAATAGTTCTCTCGGAGGTCCTTGTACATCTTGGAAGCTCCTGGATGTACTGAATATGGTTTCATATGTGCTTCCGACAAAATCTTATCCTTTAAAACTTCAAAATTGGGAACACAAATCCTTTCCTTGAAATAGATGACGCCATCTGCAGAGGTCCTAAACTCATTACTCTTTTTGCCAAAAAGCTGCATTTTTAGCAAAAAGGGATCCTTTTCCTGGTGTGACTTAATGGATTCCATCAATTCGGATCGAATAGTCAGAGAAGACAATTTCCCAGTTATCATCTCTAGGTTGAACTCAGAAATTTCCCTTTGTAGTGGCTTAGGAAACGCTTCGATAGACATCAGCATGCCTACAGATTTCCTACTTAGTGCGTCTGCTACTTTATTCGCCTTGCCAGGGTGGTAAAGGATCTCGCAGTCATAATCCTTTACGAGCTCCAGCCATCTACGCTATCTCATGTTGAGCTCCTTCTGAGTGAATATGTACTTAAGGCTCTGATGATCGGTGTAGATTTCGCATTTGTTTCCGTACAAATAGTGTCTCCAAATCTTGAGTGCGAAAACTACCGCCGTGAGCTCCAAATCATGAGTTGGATAGTTTCTTTCGTGAATCTTTAATTGACGAGATGCGTAGGCTACTACCTTCCCATTTTGCATCAACACAGCTCCTAATCCACGTTTCGAAGCGTCGCTGTAGATCACGAAATTTCCTACATCTACATCAGGAATTATCAACACAGGTGCACTTGTCAGCTTTCTCTTGAGTTCTTGGAAATTCTCTTCACACTTCTGGGTCCATTCAAAATTCTGTCCTTTTCTAGTAAGAGTGGTGAGAGGTGCAGCAATCTTGGAAAATCCCTCGACAAATCGTCTGTAATATCCAGCTAATCCAAGAAAGCTCCTTATTTCCGTAACATTCTTAGGCACTGGCCATGTACTGACCGCCTCCACCTTAGCAGGATCTACGGAAATTCCTTCCTTTAATACCACGTGACCCAAGAAATGAACTTTCTCCAACCAAAATTCACATTTTGTGAATTTGGCATACAGCTGATTCCGTCTCAACTTTTCCATCACCAACCTAAGGTGATGCTCATGTTCCTCCTTGGACCTTGAATAGATTAAAATATCATCAATAAAGACGATAACGAACTTATCCAAATACTCTTTGAACACTCGGTTCATGAGGTCCATAAATGCCGCTGGGGCATTGGTTAATCCAAAGGGCATAACCAAAAACTCATAGTGCCCATAACGTGTTCGGAAAGCTGTCTTGGAGATATCTGACTCCTTAATTCTAAGCTGATGATAGCCTGAACGTAAGTCGACCTTCGAAAATACTACCGCTCCTCTGAGTTGATCAAAGAGATCATCAATCCTCGGAAGGGGATACTTGTTCTTAATCGTGATCTTGTTTAGCTCACGGTAGTCAATACACATGCGCAAAGATTCATCTTTCTTCTTGACAAATAACACAGGTGCTCCCCATGGGGAAAAGCTTTGTCGTATAAATCCCTTGTCCAGCAGTTCCTGCAACTGCACTTGGAGTTCCCTAAGCTCGGCAGGTGCCATACGGTAGGGTGCTTTCGATATCGGTGCGGCTCTAGGTAGTAATTCGATTACGAACGAGATTTCGCGTTCTGGCGGGAGTCCTGGTAATTCTTCCGGAAAGACATCCACATATTCCTTAATAATGGGAACGTCCTTCGGTGTCAACTTTACTTCTCGATCCTTGTCCACAATGTTAGCTAAATATCCTTGACATCCATTAGCTAACATTTTCCATGCCTTCATTGCTGAAATCAATCGGGTTGCTGAAGGTCGAGTCTGTCCTTAGAAAGTGAACTCTTCTTTGCCGTAGGGGTTGAACGTGACGCAACGTCTTCTACAGTCGATCCTGGCGTCGTATTTTCCTAAGAAATCCATCCCTAAGATCACATCAAAATCTTGAAGCTTGATTGTGATGAGATCTACAAACAATTCTCTATTACCGAGAATGATGGAAATATTTCGGATCCAAAAATTGGACCACAAAATTTCTCCGGAAGGCAAAGAGGTTTTGAAAGGCTGCTCTAACTTGTCCACACCTCTTTCTAGTTTCTGGACGAACTCTAATGACACAAATGAATACGTAGCACCCGAATCAAACAAGGCAACAGTATTATGACTTATGTAAGGGGCCCATAAGCAAGATAAGCAAGATAAGCAAGATAAGCAAGTTAAGAATGATAAGCTATGAATGAACAAGTAAGCTATGAATGAAGCATAATTGGCTCATGCATGATTAGAGAAGAGTATGCTATGATTAGTTAAGTATGTTATGTATGTTTTCTTGTCGCGGATAATTATGTTGTACTTGCTGAGCGAAAGCTCACGTGTCTTACGTCTATGCTGTATGTAAGCAACCTGTCAGCAATTTTTGATACAAGATGGCGAGCGAGGCAGGGTGAACTGTGAAGTGAGTGGGATATTTTGCCGCCACGCGTTTTGTTTCATTTATGTATAGTATTTAATATCCGAACCACGAACATCGTCTTATATATTACTTTCCGATCGTTTATAGCCTTTTCGTTTGTACGTACTATAAAAATAAAATAAAAATTTCGCTGATTACGCTAAGTATGTAAGTAAGTATGAATGCGATTATGTATGTATGTATGTATATATGGTACCGGCCTGTGCTAGGCGGGTCGTTACAGAGTTGGTATCAGAGCGGTTTTCCTGCTATCCCACTTCACAGTCTGCCTGCCATCGCCACCATCATTGTAAGTTAAGTTTTATTTTTAATAGTAAATAATTATTATGCGCCTATGTTATGGTAGACTCGACGATATGGACCCAGCTCTAGTCGGCGCGGACCGAGAGGCGACGAGGTCATTCTTTCAGTCGTGTCCGCTTATGTTTGATGGCACGAGACGTACGGTACCTGTGGCAGCGTGGTTGTACGATATGGAGATGATCTTCTACACCTGTCACATAGAGGCCCGGTTACAGGTCTCTTTAGCTAGCCGATGCTTCGCAGTGGATGCCAGGATATGGTGGATTACTATAGGCGAGCCACAGCTACCGAGCCGCACATGGGCTCATTTCCGAGCGGCAGTGATTGCCCGGTACGGACCGATGTTTGGAGAGGGAGCGGGCGACCTACTACGTGATCCTGAGATCTATCAGGATATGCACTATACCCGTTACCTTGGCTATGTAGCAGACTGGCACGCATACCCTCAGGAGACCATGAGTCATTATTGCCGACGTTTTCAGGAGTTGATGATGCCTTTCATTCCTCAGGAGCTACACAGTCCCGAGCTTCAGGCATTAGTGATCCTTAGGAACGGATTACCGATTCAGATCCGTCAGTACATCCCTATGCCTGCGCCTGGTATGTCGGTCGGGCATATGATAGACGAGATTTTAGGGGCCGAGGCTATCATTCATGCGATGCACGCCCCAGATATGGCAGAGGGCCATCAGGCGCTGGTGGATGACGCGGGGATTGGCGAGCTGGTTTTTGAGGCGGGCCCAGTTTTCCTGGAGAACCCGATTCCAGCGGTCCCGATACAGGGGTGCCACCTCAGGACACCGAGGATCCCATCGTTGGGGCTGACGACTTCGACCCCGATGATCCCATCGTTGCTCCGGAGGATCACCCAGAGGACCCCCCGATTATTTTAAAAAAATTCGTCTTCCATTGACAAATCCTCGGCACAAGTTCTATGACATCCTTCTGAACCGTTGCAAACTTTGGATTTAGGGCTGGGATGCATTCGAATGGAAGAAGCTAAACAATTGAAAAATCAAGGTATTATGTTAGAAACGGTCTAAAACAAATTACATGTCAAAATTTTATGTTCAAACAAAATATACTTACCATCAACGGTAATATAAACCCAGGACATGCCCACGTTGTCTTTTTCTTCTCAAATGCATTTACTGACTTTTCGGCAAGGTTCAACTTTTAGACATGAAGGAGCAAATAATGGAATGAACGTCTTCCCCATTGGAAGGTGCGACACCGATCTAGATCATCAACAATTTGGACAAGTCCATCCGCAATCTGTGTGTCATCCTTTTCATGAGTGATCAAGACTGAACACAAAAAGTATAACACAGCCATCTTCAACTTATCTTCTTTTTGAGTCGAGCTCTGCCTTTCTCTTCCGCTCGTGTTGCCACCTCGCCTCCTGCTATCGCCCAGATCTTCTTCATGAGGGGTGCTCATCTTTTCCAAGGCTTCCCTAATGCTTCTTAGCGAGATTTTTTTCTCTATGGGGAAGTTTTTGTTTTTAAATCTTTGGCTACCTATATCTTTATAATCCGCAGGATAAGCAGAGCAATTGAGACCACTTATTAGAGCATGCTCCATAAGAGAATATCTTATGGGAATTCCGTTCACAACGAACCACATTTCAAAGTTCTTTTTTGTTTTAACCGCACGACATTGTAGCATCCACAATGGTGCTAAACAAATGTCAAGGTTAACTGGAACAGAAAATAGGTGGGCAAACTGGGAGCTCATGAACCACTCCATACCACGTGGGTAGTCTTTTAACGCCTTCGTCACAACTTCAACCGCATTAGACAACTAACATTTTGTTGTTGTTTTGCACTTGAAATTCATATGATCTGATTTCAAATGAAAAGTAGGTGGTGGGGCGTCCAAAACCTACAAATGAATTAGATTGCTTATTTGTTAAATTAACAAAATAGACAAAACATTTCTTTTTGTTAAATTTAACTACATAAATCTAATAAATAGAAGAAAATAAAAAACACTAACCAGTGTTATCAAGGCTAGTGATTGCGGTGGCATATTGTCATTTGGTCGTGGTGGAGTCCTGCTTACTGTTTCAAAGTCATTTTCCAGCTCTGTCTCTGATGGCTCTATATATCTCCGCCGTTGGGTAGGGCGAGAAGAGGATGCCAGTGAACTATGGCCCCGTGTCATAGCGCTAGAAATGATTCCAAATTCGGAGAAGATAAGGAACTCGTACGTTTTCTTGATTTTGCACCTTGAAGATAAATTAATCAACTTCATCAACAAAGAAAGTTTGAGTATTATTTCGAACTAAATAGATATAAATGCATATCTTAGTACATATCTTATAAAAAGCGATGTCACTGTCTCGATTTGAATTATAACTTTAAGTATGATTATTTGTGGGACCTCTTTCTACGTATTGGAAACCAACTTTTACTAACTAATCTTTTGAAATGACACTAGATGTTCTTTTTTATTTTTTATTTTTTTTTTCTTTTTTGTCGTTGTCAAAAAATTGACAATAAAAGTGACCCTTTTTTTTTTTTTTTTTTCCTTTTCTTGATAACGAAGTTTATAGTCACGGGTATTCTTTTCCCATGATAATAGGAATTTATTACAATTTGGTTTTCATTGAAAACTTAATTCTTACCTTATTAGGCATATCTAAAAATCATAGAGAACCTATTTAAAAAAAAAAACTAAAAATCATAGACAATCATCCAGCACATGATCTTAGGATCACTCTTCATAATCATTCACATAATTCATATTCTTCAGTACTTATGATAATTAATAGAACAAAATAATAAAACGACAATGTTAGTTGTGTTTGATACCAACTTATACATATGAACCATAAATATTAGTTGCAAACGACAATGTTTTCTTAAACTTGAAAAAAATCAATTAATTTTAATTTGAAAATTACTTCTAAAATCCGTGTTTCAAAGGCATGATTTATATAACCTTATTATTAATCAGCTCATTGAACCATTGTTTAGTCTTTTTCTACTGCATTTTTTTTAAAGCTTTGTCACTGTCTGGATTTGAATTATAACTCTAAGTATGATTATTTATGGGACCTTTTTCTACGATAACGACAATTTAAGTATGAAGTTCTCAAAACGACAATTTGTATAGAAACAACAATATCATTTTACCAATGACATTGTGACAAACAACAACATATTTGAAACATACACATTATTCTAACATGGAACACACAAAATATATATAATAATTTTCAGCTGATTTTTTTAATTAAAAGTTCTCTTCTACTTGGCCAAAAAGGTTTTGCAAGATAGTAGAGAAACTTACAGGGAGTGATCGAGTCGCCTCAGACAATGCGGCTATTGTCGTCGTCGTGGTTAGTTAGGTTAGTAAGATGACTGTTGGAAGCACGATCGGACGGGTCGAGGTCTTCAAGAGAAACAAAGTGATTGAGTTTTTTTTTTTGGCTGGTAGATATTTTAGGGGGGGGGGGATCAATGGGGTTAGGGTGGTTAGGGTTAGGGACTCGACGGGGAGGGGAGCTTGAATGTTTTTGTTTTTTTTTTGGCTGGTAGATATTTGGGGGGGAAGATCAATGTGTTGAGGTTGGGGTGGTTGGGGTTAGGGACGGACAGGGAAAGCAGAGTGACAGAATGCTTCAGTTTGTTTTTGTTTTGTTTTTGTTTTGTTTTTTTTTTGTTTGGCTGGTAGATATTTGTTTTGGGGGGGGGGGGGGGCAGGTTAGGGACGAACCGGGAGGGAGAGCAGAGTGGGAGGGAGTGTGCTTCAGTTTTTTTTTTTTTGGTTTGGCTGGTAGATATTGGGTGGGGGGGGGGGAAGGTAAGGGACGGATAGGGAGGGAGAGCAGAGTGGAAGGGAGTGTGCTTCAGTTTTTTTTTTTTTTTTTGGTTTGGCTGGTAGATATTTTGGGGGTGGGGGGCGAAGGTTAGGGACGGACAGGGAAGGAGAGCAGAGTGGGAGGGAGGGAGTGTACTTCAGTTCTCTGTTTTTTTTTTTTTTTTGTTTTGGTAGAGTTTTGGGGGGAATATCGATGCATGGATGAGACTTAAGTTTTAGAGCCGGGATGCAAGGGTATTTTTTTGAAAAGGTGGGACTTTTAAAGTCATTTTACTTAATAATTAAATTAAAATAAATAAAAAATAAAATAAATTTTAAAACAAGGTTATATCCGTAATGCCGTTTGGTTTGGAGGTCATATATGCAATTGTTCCTGCCAAAAAAACAGCGAAAGTTCGTAAACTCCACACCTGTACTTTCCAAACCCAAATGACCAAATGTCATCCTCTTCGAACCAAAAAGGCAGTTCCTTCCCTGGTCAATATTGCTCACCTTAACCGTTCGCATTCCCATTCTGATTTCCGTTCCAAAATCGAAGCCCAACAAAAGATTCGTCAGAATCAAGATCTGCGCCAAAAATGGGTGGGTTTGGTTTGCTCTTTTCAGATTTCTCGGTCTCCTTCATGTGGGTCTGGTCAGGAGTTCTGATTAAGATATTTGTTTACAACTTCCTGGGTTTCGGTCATGAACCCATTGGGGAGGTTATCAGATGCTCTCTCTCGATCCTCAACATGTTCTTCTTCGCGTTCCTATATAACATCACCAGAGGTGGCTCTTATAATCCCCTTACTGTCTTGGCTTCTGCCATTTCTGGGGACATTCGCAAATTCCTTTTCACTGTTGGTGCCAGAATCCCTGCTCAGGTATCTTCTTTTTCTGTTCTTGGATGGGTTTCTTTCTTTGGACTTCGAATTGGGCTTGATTTGTTAGGTTTAATTTTGGCTGACGATAAAGGGGAAAATTAGACTTTTTGACAGTATTTTTGGTTGTGTTTGTTTTTTTTTTTTTCTTTTTCTTTTTTCTTTCTTTTTTGTCGATATAAATTGATAATTGATTTCAACTGTTATGAGGATATCTTTAATTTTGTATTGAGCTTTATATTATAGATTATCTACTTCAAATTGTGCTTTTGATTCTGACAAGAAAGTTTGGTGGAAAGCTTTCATCTTGTTAATTATCACACAAATGTGTAGAATACAAGCTATATACAAATTCTAGTTGCCTTCTCTAGGCTAATAAAAGGAAAGAAAGCAAATGAAAAGCTGTACAATCTCTAGAATTAAGGAAAATACAAAATAAGGAAAGTGTACAGATTTGATTCCTCAAATCCGTATTATAATAGTTCAGTAAATCAAGGCAGGCAATCAAGCAAATCAAGGACGTTCTCCAACACCCCCCCTTCAAGATGGCAAGTGAAGGTTTTGAACGCTCATCTTGGAAAGAATTCCATTGAAAGAATCAGTTCCAAGTGATTTGGTAAAAATGTCTGCTAGTTGCTGTTGTGAACGAACAAATTCCGTGCGAACAATGCCCCTTTTAATTTTCTCACGAACTAGGTGACAATCAATTTCAATGTGCTTAGTTCGTTCATGAAAAATAGGATTAGCAGCAATGTGTAAGGCTGCTTTATTATCACAGTAAAGAGAAACAGGTTGAGAGTGATTAATTCCGAAGTCTGTAAGCAAGTAGAGCAGCCAACTTATTTCACAGCAGGTTGAAGCCATCGCTCGATATTCTGCCTCCGCAGAGGATCGAGACACGGTAGATTGTTTCTTGGATTTCCATGATATGGGAGAATCACCAAGTAGAATAAAAAAACCTGTGACAGAACGCCTGGAATCTGGGCAACTCACCCAATCTGAGTCGCAATAGGCATGTAGTTGAAGTGAACTGGAAGAGGAGAGTAGTATGCCTTGTCCTGGACTCCCTTTGAGATATCGCAAAATCCGTGTGGCAGCAAGATAATGTGGTTGACGTGGTTGAGCAAGGAACTAACTTAGTATTTGAACACAATAAGCAATGTCTGGTCTAGTAACTGTAAGATAGAGCAACCGCCTAATTAATCGCCGGTAGGATGAAGGATCCGAGACAAGTTCCCCTTCTGATTTAGAGAGCCTTAAATTTGGTTCCATTGGTGTTTTGGAGGGGCGTGAGCCAAGAGCACCAAATTCCTCTAGTAGTTCAAGAACATATTTCCGTTGACTAAAATAAATCCCGTCTTTTGAGCGGGCAACCTCAATGCCAAGGAAAAACTTCAAGTCACCAAGATCTCTTACTTTGAAACTGCTTTGTAATCTCTCCTTGATCATTTGAATTTCAGTTAAGTCATCGCCTGCAATGATGATGTCATCTACATACACAAGAACGACAGTCAGAGTATTTTTCACCATTTTAGTAAATAGCGAATAATCTGCCTTTGATTGCTTATAGCCAGAGTTCATCAGCTTGTTTGAGAGTTTTGCAAACCACTGACGGGAGGCTTGTTTAAGAGCATAGAGAGACTTTTGAAGCTTGCATACCACATCTCGACTTGTTGTTTCTTTGTAACCTGGTGGAAGATGCATATAAACTTCTGCATCTAAATCCCCATGAAGAAAAGCATTACTAATGTCAAGTTGGTGAAGGCTCCAATTTTCACTGCTGCAATGGCTAGTAAGCAACGCATGGTAGTAAGCTTTGCTACAGGTGCAAATGTTTCTTGGTAGTCGAGCCCTTCTTGTTGATCATAACCTTTGGCGACGAGACGAGCTTTGTAGCGCTCAGTAGTACCATCTGCTTTGTACTTGATTTGTACACCCATTTGCATCCTATTGCCCGTTTATTTTGGGGCAATGATGTGAGTGTCCAAGTCTGATTATCTTCAAGAGCTTTTATTTCTTCTGAAATTGCATTCCTCCAGTTTGCATTAAGCATTGCCTGTTTGAAACTCCTTGGTTCTGTGGTAGATGAAATGGATGCTTCGAAGGAACGATGGGAAAGGGAAAATTTATCATAGGAAAGATATTGGTGTAAAGGATGAGAAGTACTTACAGGACTTGAAGAAGACTCTGGAGATGATAAATTACAGGTGACCAGCTTGCAGTGATAATCTTGAAGATAAGATGGAGTACGAGTTTCACGAGTGGATCTTCTAACCGGTAGTGATGTAGGAGGATGGTCATCAGCTGTTTGGCTATTTTCATGACTCAGTTCTTCATCAATAGGCATGGTAGGCTGAGGACCAGGATTATTGTGACTGTGTTCGATGAAAGAGTGTGGCAGAACAAGGTTATCAGAGGGTGGAGTTGTCTGTAGAATGAAGGGAAAAATATTTTCGTGAAATTGCACATCTCTAGATATGAAATTCTTTTTGTGTGCAAGTCATAGAGTTTATAGCCCTTTTGGGCATAAGGATAACCAAGAAAGACACAACGAGTTGCTCTAGCATCAAATTTTGTTTTTGAAGCACTTGTATTTGTAGCATAACACAGACACCCAAAAACTTTCAAATGAGAATAGGAAGGAATGGAATCAAAAAGCATTTCATAAGGTGTCTTATCAGAAAGAAGAGTAGTGGGTGTGCGGTTAATAAGGTAAGCAGCAATCAAAACGCATTCTCCCCAAAAACGTAAAGGTAAGCCCGATTGGAAACGCAAAGCACGAGCTACATTTAACAAATGACCATGTTTTCTTTCAACAATCCATTTGTTGGGGGGTGTCAACACAACTCTTTTCATGAATATTTCCCTTCATTTGGTAAAAATCTGTCATTCAAATTCCCACCCATTATCAGATCGAAGAACTTTGATTTTCCTATTAAATTGAGTCTCAACATAAGTGTGAAAAGATTGAAGAAGTGTGCGTGTCTCACTCTTAGATTGCATAAGAAAAACCCAAGTACATCTTTTATGGTCATCAACAATGGTGAGAAAGTAATGAGCACCAGATAAAGAAGCCACATGATATTTTCCCCAAATGTCACAATGGATTGTTTCAAATGGTTGAAAGGAATTTTTATTACTTAGAGGAAATGGAAGGCGAGTTTGTTTAGTAAGCGGACAGACCTCACAAACTTCATTTTGAACAGAAAATTTTAGATCAGAAACATAATTGGAAATCAACTTGAGACGTTTATGACTTGGATGTCCTAGATGTTGGTGCCAAAGGTTTGAAGAAGACACAACTTGAAGACATTTTGCATGAGTAACTGACGGTGATTGGAATAGAAATAGGCCACCATGTAATTTACCCGCTCCAATCATCTTCTTCGAGGACTGGTCCTGTATAAGGCAGGAATTAGAAAGGAATGTTACAAGACAATTTGCATCATGAATAAGTAATTTCAACATCTACCCATTAGGCAGTTTGACAGTTCTTGAACATGTAGATGTGATATGGGTAAGAATTGAAGAGGAACTAACCATATGGTCAGTCGCTCCAGAATCAATAATCCAAGAATTTGAATGTGGTAAATGGACAGCATTAAGGGCAATACCTGACAAATTGCTTTGTGAAGCATCATTACCTACTAGATTTGATCTTGGCTGATTGTTAAGTAAAGCCAAGATCTGTTGGCATTGTTCCAGTGTGAAAGGGAAGGCTTG